>JAOYMR010000002.1:25327278-25339509 GCA_025802075.1 Tenebrosternarchus preto
AGGGCTAGGGTGAACCCTAACAAGCTAGGGCTAGGGTGAACCCTAACAAGCTAGGGCTAGGGTGAACCCTAACAAGCTAGGGCTAGGGTGAACCCTAACAAGCAAGTAGTCATTTTGGCAGATAAGTTTAGACAAACTATCCTCACCTCCAAAATAACAGTGAGAATCGGGTATGTGTCCCATGTGAGAGTGACATCTGTCAGAGCTGTGACAGTGAGAGAGTGCCACAGAGAATTCAGAGGGCAACTCTTCGTTCAGGGGAAAAACATGTTAAAGAAAACTGGTCTTGATTGATGTGACTAAATATTGTTTTTGTTCATACAAGAAATTATTTAATCACCTGTCATTTTCATCTGTTAATTCTAACGGCATTTGTGCTCAGGACATCAGTGTAGATTCAGGTTCACCAATTTTAATTATCGCAGTACTGATGTCTGGCTAATGCAGAGTACATTGCTAATGATTCGCAGACAGACAGGAAGTTTTTGCTAATCCTAGTTTTTGCTAAGTCTGCACCTCCTGTCGCCAGGTACGGGCTGGAGTGCCTCTTCAGGTATTACAGTTACGGTCTCGAGAGGAAATTCCGGCCTGACATCTTTAAAGACTTCCAGGAGGAGACCATAAGGGATTATGAAGCAGGTGGGAACACCCTGACCCCTCACCCTATTGCACTGTGAATGTCACTGCTGACTGTGTCGATACCTAGAAATGTGGTCTAATCACCTGCTGAATTTCCCCTTCTGGCCAGGTCAGCTCTATGGACTGGAGAAATTTTGGGCATTTCTCAAGTATTCCAAAGCAAAGACTCTGGAGATTGATCCGAAGCTGCAGGAATACTTGAGCAAATTCAAGCGCCTGGAGGACTTCAGGGTGGATGTAAGTGTGCGCGCACGTGTGTGTGTTACTTTGTGTTACAAAGTTACATTAAAACCAAGCACAGCATTGTTTTTCTTGTGAAATTCCCAATAAGTTTGATGTCACATGACCCTCTTCCCATTGAAAAAACAAAAGTTGGATCAAAAATGGCTGCCGTGGTCACCACCCATCTTGAAAAGTTTGCCCCCTCCCACATACTAATGTGCCACAAACAGGAAGTTAATATCACCAACCATTCCCATTTTATTAAGGTGTATCCATATAAATGGCCCACTCTGTATGTATATGTGCGTGTGTGTGTGTATATATGTGTATATACGTGTGTGTGTGTGTGTATATATAAAACAAAAAAGCAAGTAAAGGAATGGAGATGAAGACAGTACAGAACAGGACATTTGGATATATATAATTTTTTTAATTCGTATTTAATATTGAAGTGAAATATTTAATATTTCACCAATATTTTAGTGGTATCAGTATTATTTCAGTAGTATTCTACTTATGCTGAAGTTGGCTGTGAGCTGGCTGCCTCTTGTATGAAGTGTGTTGTGTGAATCAGCTGACCCAGTCCTGACTCTCACTTGTGTTCTTCAGCCCCCGATGGAGGATGGTGCTCGTAAGCGTCACTCCTCCAGTGGCCGTCGCCACCCCACCCAGCCGTCTGGACGGCCTCATGGCCAGGTGAGCTCTGCCCCCGCCCCTGGAGCTCCACCAACCAGAGACGATGCCAAAAACACCAGCCAGCGATCAACCGTGCCCAATACCAAGCCACCAAAGTAACCCGCCCACTGCCCCGCCCCCTGCCCGGCCTCCACTCTCACACTGGCCCTGCTCTGTGGGCTCCAGCCGCTAGTGCAAGCATGACCGACTGACTGACGAATGGCTTGTGAATGGAAAATCTAAGGCTCTTCCATTACTACTCTAATTTTTTTTTCTCCCCGCTTTTACATCTAAAGCCCCATTTTGTGTGACACTGATCGAGAGACTACTGAGGGGATACGAAAATGTTCCATACTTTATTATTATTATTATTGTTGTTAATAATAATTTCTCTTTATTTGAACCTTTATGTCCCCATGAATTTTAACTGGGTGAACATGGCAGTAGCATCGTTAGTGCCCCCGGGTGTTTGGCTCCTCGGGTTTGCTCCCTGGCTCAACCCTTCCCTTATGAACCTGTGATTAGATAAAGATGGGTGATGCGTTTCATACTGACCCCATCTGATTGGATGAGAGATGGCTGATGTATTTCCTGACTCTGTATGATTGGATGAGAGATGGGTGATGCCTTTCTGAATGAATTTGTTTTTCTGTGGTTTGGAAACATCACCTTTAAGAACAGTTGTTGTTGACCAGACAGGAAGGGCAAAACAAAAAAGCTAAATTCATCAGATCTGCGTGGTGCCCTTCCCTCTGTTAAAAGTTGCCTTATTTTAATGGTTTTTCTGTTGAACTTGCGCCGGGCACCTTAACATGATTGTACAGCATTTAAAACTGCAGTTATGCAAAACTCCATTGGTCAAGTCAGCATCCGCCCCGCCCGCTGGCCCCACCCGCTGGCCCCGCCTGCCAGCTCCATCATGCCGCTTTTTGTCTTCCAGGTGTCACATGGTCTGTTCCGGAAGCTTAATCTTCGGTGTTTGTGTGGTTTTCGTGTTGAGTCATTTTCTCTCAAGGACTGTGAGCAATCTTTCATTCATCATCATTCAGACCCTTCAAGGACTGGAACCATAATCCCGATTACTTGAAGAAAAGAGGAACAGGCTGTTACATGGACCCGTTTAACCCAGCGGGGCATCGCCACAGCTGGACTTAACAGGACAGAACTGGCCAACCACCTGGAGCTTTGATGGCCGCACACAGATACGCAAACGCACGCACGCACACACGCACACAAACATACACACACATAGATGCATACACCCACGTACACACACACAGTGCTGAGCATGATGGTGGGAACAAAAAAAAAAATGCTCACAGTTAATCGACTGACCTGCAAAGTGACCCCTGCTCTAGGGTTAGGGTGCCTGCGCTCTTCTCTAGGAGAAGTCGGCTCCATGCTCATCTTCAGCCGTTTCCTCCGACGGAAAACGCAGATCATCATCATCATCATCAGCAGCTGGGTGGAGCAGCTGTGACCTGCCGCTGTACACGACACTTCAGAAGAGGCTTCGTTTCAGTAGCTGGGAAAACACCTGTATACTCGCCTTACACCTACACACGTTCATTTTTAATCGTCCCTGGTAACCCTTTTAATCATTTTTTAATTTGAGTTTTTGCTGTGTCCTAGCTGTGCTTTAAATAATGTGTATGTTTGTGTCACAACGTAACACCTCTGTGGACTTTAGCAAATGGGAACGAGGATGTAGTACAGGGCTGTAGAGCATTTACATCATGAGCCAGTTTCAGTGGCAGATGTGAATGTAATTTTATTCTCTCTGTTCTAAATTAGAATTTTCTGTTCAATTGGCCCATGGATGATAAAACCTCAGATGTTTGAGCAGGAATTCCAAAAGAATTCTGTATTGTTTAGTTTTATTCCCCTAATTTGTTTTTTTGTTTTTTTTTGGTTTTTTTTTTGGGGGGGGGGTTTGGAGTTAAATTTAAGGGTTAGGGTTATTAACATTTACTAAAGAATCATTTACTCATTGACAGGCAAAACAAAAAAGATATGGAGAACAAATCCTCAATATATTTCCCAGCCTGTGGTGAGAATGTCTGTGTAGATCTTTCATTGCTGGGTCCCCCGCCCTGCAGGGCAGACGCGGTGCTCTCCTGCCCCCTGCAGGGCAGATGCGGTGCTCTCCTGCCTCCTGCAGTATGAAGGGGGTTGGAGCTTGGCAGGGTGTGTTCAGTGTTGTCCGCGAGCTGGTTGATGGAGTGTTGCATCTTGACTGTGCGGATGGCGGTTGTCAGGATGGGCTCCAGTCCAGCGCCCATCACAGCAGCTCCGTCTGCAAACGGGATGACCAGCCTGACAGACCCCCAAAAGCCATAGATATGAAACAGCTGTGTAAGGGTATTTACAAACCAATGTTAATAGTTCACTACCATTATAGTCTTCTGGGCTCCTGAAAGTGAAGAAAAAAATGAACAAAAACAAAAAAACAAAAAAAAAAACACAAAATGGAAAATGTAAAATACTTGAATGACGACTTGTACCATAACATTTAAAATTCATGATATCTGCTTTGTAGGCTGATGTGATTCGCTGTTTAGTGTCATTTGTAATTTCTAGTAATTATGCTTTTCCTTAAAGAATAAAAAAATATATAAAATGGACAAAAAAACCTTAAACAGCTGCTCTGTCTCTTTCCGTGCTGAGGGTTTTAGTTTTGTTCTGGGTCTTAAACCAGATCTAACAAACAGAAGCATAAAGCTGCTCTATGGTCATCGTCACTCGATCTGAGGCCTCAGTTGTGTGCTGAATGTTTTGTAGCCAGTCTGTCATTGAGAGACATGTGCACTTGTTTCTGATTAGTTCTACATCTTATAAAGAGCCTCTTTGTTTGGAGGTATTTCAGAAAGACCATCCTGAAACTGCTGTTTTTCCCTAACTGGCCCACTCTCCCGTTGGTGTGTTGGGAGTAGCTCTATCAGGATGGCAAACCCAGGCAGACAGGACAGACAGGCCAGATCCTGCTGGAACAAGACTGACTGACTTGGTGGAAGTAAAGGCAAAACTGATCTGAGTAATCTGATCTGATTGTAGTTCTTATTTGAATTTTGTCTCTGGCACACACACACACACACACTCACATTCTCTCTCTCTGCTGCGGGGAACCAGCACAACAATCTGAGCTCTGGTTCTCGTGGCTCTGTCTGTGTTTACTGTCTGCTTGCAGCTCTGTCTCTGTTCTAAGCATGGGAGACAAGTGTCTCCATCTTTAACAGTGGTAGCCTCATGTAAGCCAACGTCAGGGTTCCAAAGTTGAAAGTCCAGTCCTATCACCCCTAACCTTATCACCTAAACTAATCATTTATCAAAGAAACAGGTTCATTAGTTTGTGCAGATTTATTACTGCATTTTGAAAAAGTCAAAATGTATAAATGAATCTCATTGTTTTATTTACATTCCATTTAGTACTGATTACATTAAAAACATTTGAAATCTGAATGCTTAGCAATGTTTAATATTGAGAACTTTTTATTAACATAATTCACATTATTATCCAAATGCATAAACCTATTCATGGTATTTGACACCGCATGTGGAATACTGAGTGAATTAGAAAATCATAGCTGACAACTTGCTGGCAAATAGCTGCTCAGACGTAACCCGTGTAAATGGATGGTTAGAAATCTTTATTAATCAAGATATGAAAGCTTAAAAATTGTTAATGCTATCTTTTAAATCAAAAAAAGCAGGAGTGAAAATATGTTGGTCTACAAACTAGTGTCACTAGGCATAGTATTAAAAGGTCCTTCAGACTCTGGACTGCATGTCTAACGTGTACAGTATCAGTAATGTCTCATGTAAAAGTCTGACCAAGACACCTTGGTTGACAAACTTGTACTGTTGACAGTGCAGCTTCACAAATGCACTGGTGCGGTTCAGCAGTAGTGGCCCCAGCAATCACTGAGGTTCCTTTGTCGCATCCGGGATGGTCTCGCTAAGGGGAGTCAGACTCAGCAGGACTGTGTGCCGCTCATAGGCTTTGGTCTTCCTGAACTTGTCGTCTGTTCCATGTAGTCTGTCCAAGACACCGAGGACTCCATAGCACTGGTTAAACCTGGCATCAGACATCAGGAACGAGCCAAGGTTAGGGTTACAAAGCACATTTTCCTACGTTCAAGTGCAGATGAAGTTGGTAAAGGATTTTCAGTGATCCTGAACTCATTGTGAACTCTGGTACAGTTGTACTTCACCTACTGCTAGACTCGCTCATGATCCCACACTCATGGAAATAGTTTTTGTTTATCTGCTGTAAGTCAGATAAAGGTTAGAGCAAGCTAGAGTCTGACACATTTGACCTGGTTTATGTCTCTAAAGGCCAGTACAAGTCTCATATTAAACCACTGTTCAAACATACACGTTTTCGCATGGTCTCAAGTTCAAACCAAAAACAATTCACAAATAAATTTTTCTCTGTCCTTCTCATCTTCCGTGGTTGCTCACTTGAGGTGGTGGAAGTCATGGAACTCTGGTGACGGCAGCAGAGGCAGGTGATAACCACAGTGGGAGATGGTGGTGACCAGCAGAGCGATGGTGAACCACAGCGAGGTGGTTGATAGGTGGGAGCTGAGCAGTACCGGGCCAATCAGAGCAGGGAACATGTTGGAACACTGCCGGAGGGGCGGGGCAAAGTGAGATTAATGCATGTGCATAAATACTAATATACAAACATAAGTCAAACACAAAAAATACCACTGTCGGAGCATCTGATTATCAGAAACACAAAACGAGGCTGAAGGGACTTCACCCACCACGTGCTCCACTGGGTGGGCGTAGAGGGACACAACTCCCACAGGAGCTGTCCACTCGTGGTGGATCTTATGGATGTGCTTGTAGAACAATGGGTGGTGGAACAGCCTGCACATGTGGAAAACTGTGGTCAAGCTCTGAATGATAGTAAGCTGTAAATCACAGGCATACCTAAGACATGTACTGGCATTTTATTAAATGCAATGCAGGATGTAACAGGAGAAATTGTAAAATAGACAGCCAGCAGGGGGCAGTCTGGGCAGACTTGCTTTGCTGACCTGTGGGAATAGTAGAAGAAGATCTCCTCCAGCAGGCCACAGATTGCCAGTTCCAGCAGCACCCAGTGGAAGGTGGGGAGCTGCGGGCCACAAGGCTCCCCCCGCCACTGCATCACCACATAGGTGAGCACCACCAGTGGCACTGACAGGCACAGCTGGTTCAGGACAACTGTACCGACTGCATGGCGCAGCTTCACTGAGTCCACCTGCAGGCACCCCCCCCCCCCAAAAAAAAAAAAGAATATTAGCAAAGAGAAACATTTTAAATGTAGTCAACATATCAAGGTTCAACTTATGGAACATTTAACCTACTTACATTTTATTGCATTGGCAGATCATTTTTCAGTTTTTTTTTTTAGTAACAATCATTTTAATAGTAATCAGTAAAACTTACAAACATCTTAAATGAGGTTGTGAGTGAATATCACACATGGACTCTGATCTGCGTGCTACAGGACAGTGCTTATCAGCACGGTATCTTCTATAGGAACCACAGCTCTGGGGGCACTGGAGTTTATCACCAGTAACTGGGTGATCTGTCATATCAGCCCTGATCTCCGTGGTACTGTGTGTGTGTGGAGCAGCATGGAGACCTTTACACCTCCCACATGTCTAAAAGGAACACAGCTTGTTGACCTTTTATCTTGGCAGGCTTGAATGAGAACAGGGGTCATTTTGTTGGTAGCAGTGGTCTATTGAACACTAGAAATTTAGAGCAATTTATAAATTGTAAAGTTAACATCAGACTTCCAAATAGTATTTCTGCATCTATATCGTTGTGGGTTACGTCTAAGCCCAATGCTGACCAAAGTGAATCCAGTAACACTGTGGAATGTTGCTTCTGAGCCACGTGTGGCTCGATGTGTTATCTGGATTCATGGCTGTTCCTGGTGGGCTTTCAAAGTCTGTCGGCTCTGTGAGGACTTGCGGTTTATTGACCTTCACATAGCACCACCCCCTCTTATTTCCACCAGAGGCCACATGTACAGTAAGTTCATGGTCTAAGGATTGTGGGCCAGAAGGTAATGACTGACAGTAGAAAGGAGTGGGTGGAGTCAGCAGGTAATGACTGACACAGTAGAGAGGAATGAGTGGAATCAGCAGGTCACATGGCTCCCTACCGGGTTATTTTTGTCCACCTGGATCCTGTACCGTGTGATGAAACTGGGCCTCCCTGTAGTGTCCACCACCATCAGGAAGCCATTAAAAAGCCAGAAGAAAAACGTGGGTACCAGCATGGTCCCTGTAGCACAGTGTTAAGATCATGAAAAAGCTTTGACTCAACTTCATAACATTTAAAAACAGACTCTCAGTAACAAATGGACAAGGATTTTACTAATGCTTGTGTTGGGTTTATAAATTCAACAGAAGTACTGCAGGCAATATCTGTCTTCGTGTCAAAGAATAAAGTAAATGAAATGGAATGAAAATGGAGAGCTTTGCTCTCACCAACAATGGACAAAGCCAGTTCATTTCCATCAAAGGCATGATATAGCCTAGTCCACTGGGTCTGCCAGAAATCCCCTGATGCTCCCCAGAACCTCTGCAGATGCCTGCACACAGCACACACACAATATACACAAGCACAGAGCATCTTAGGATGACAATTCACATATAACTACAGAACAAATGATCACATATAATCTAACCTTCTGACCCACGGCTGAGCTTGGAGAGATGAGTGGCTCTTTTAAACACTCCATAACATTGAATGAGAAGCCCATGGTGCTTCTGCAGAAACTCTTTCATTGTAATTAGCAATTTAATGCTGTTTACGGATACAAACATCAGTGGACAAAATGATGAATTTTCTAGAGCTATCTAAATGTGATATGACACTATTGTCTGAGGTTGTTGACAAGTTCCTCCTTTGTAAAGAACCCAAGCATGAAGAATGGAGGTGGCTTTTATGTATAAAAGTGATACTGTACTGCACTGCCAACACCCACTTGTTTACCCAATAAAACTGGTATCACCCAGTTGTTCACCCAATATAAGTGATATCACCAAGTTGTTTAGACTTTTGTACAGGAGAGCCCAACCCCAACCTTTTATGAGCTCACACTGTATGCCAAAACAATCGATCAATAACTGATCAGACAACAGTCAAACTGGAATCACTCAGCATTAGCAAGCAGTGACATGAAAAGATAAGCAACGGCCGATCATCTCCTCGATTACCACGAGGCTCATCCGATCATCTCCTCGATTACCATGAGACTCGATCGATCATCTCCCCGATTAAGATTAGACTCAGTTTGCAATGTGAGACAAATGCATCCCCAGAATCCAAAGCATTTGCACATCAAACATTTATTACCATGTTACAGAGTTCCGAAATGCAACAAGGAAGAACAACCCCGATCCAATGACAAAGGCCGCCTTCTTCACGGAATCCCATAATCCCCCGCTAGTTTCCTACGGAGACGAAATCTGTTACCACAATGACACAAGTGGCTGCAACATACCCAGCCTGTGTTTGGTGTTCATTAGCAACATTTTCAGCACTTTTATAAAGTCATGCTATAATATTTTGGGCATTTAGCAGAAAAGCAAGCTTATGGAGTGTGACGTCAGTAAACTACATTTACTGAGATCAGAAGACAAACTCAAGAAAATTAACCGGTATTAAACTTTAACTGTTTAAAGCGGACGTAACATTTCATTTACTGCTACGTTTATTTTCATGTCTGTAAAAATATCGTTAATAACTAAAACATTCAGCAAAACATTTAGCGTTTTTAACAAAACATTTAGCATACGTAGTAAACCATGAATGTATACGAACAACGTGAACGATATGTTACATGTCCTGAAAGACAATGAGCCACTGACTGCGCCGTCATAACCTGCCTCAAAATACTTAAAAAGTTCAGCTTTGACCAACCAGAAGTCATGTTTTTAAAGCTCGTGTTTTTAATGTTCATAATTAACTAGTAAACATATTAGTATAGCAGTTAATTTAAGATAATAACATAATAGCGCATTTGTTGAAAAGCGTTGAATAAGGTTTGAATGTACCTGTCGCATCCGGCTCTTCCTGCGGTCGCTTTGTGCGCTGGACGCGGGCGGACCCTTCATGTCTTTAACAAGCGTAACCACAGAGGTCATTTTGAAAACGCCGTCTTTGTACGTCATACGCCATATATTTACTTACAAAATAACATCTAAAGCATTTGAAACTAGCGATATATTTATCTATACTGGTATGTCTTGAAAGTCACATGTCAAAACATGAAAACACAGCAGCGCACCTATGATGTAATGCGTGTTAAATCGCGCAAAAAAAATGTCCGTTTACTAGGTTATATAGATTATTATGTATATATTAACTATGAAGCTAAACAGGCATCTAAAACTTGTAGTCACTTGTACTCACCGCAACCAAAGCTGTCTGCAGCGTCACTGCCTGTGTTATTTTAATGATTATTTTAGTTTTGTGGAACGAGTTATCTACGACATGCGTTATTCCTGATTGGTAGGTCGATGATCAGCTGATCACCACTAGAATAAACCAGATGCAGTGGTGGACTGAGATGTTCAACATTTTTAATCACTTCATAGGAGACTCTCACTCCAGCCGTTTGGTACGTTACTTCAGAGGTGGTAACGCGTTTTTTTCCTGCCTGAGACGTTGATATAAATTAGCTCTTCCTTCAGTGCAGTCGGTTTCCATCAGAAGCGTAATATACGTTCGTGCTTAACCATAACACTTACTCTAGCATTCTGTAAGTGATGGATATAAAAGGAAAAGACGAGGTTATGTCTACAGAAGAATGCCAAAAAAACTCCCCAAATATATCTTCATTATAAAATTTGGCATTCGCCAAATTCGTCATTCATGCTCGCCCTAATAACTATCCTAGCTCACTAACACTGTGGTTTAATAACTGTAAACTAGCTCACTAACATTGTGGTTCAATAACTGTATCCTAGCTCACTAACACTGTGGTTTAATAACTGTAAACTAGCTCACTAACACTGTGGTTCAATAACTGTATCCTAGCTCACTAACATTGTGGTTCAGTAACTGTATCCTAGCTCACTAACACTGTGGTTCAATAACTGTATCCTAGCTCACTAACATTGTGGTTCAATAACTGTATCCTAGCTCACTAACACTGTGGTTCAATAACTGTATCCTAGCTCACTAACACTGTGGTTTAATAACTGTAATCTAGCTCACTAACACTGGTTCAGTAACTGTATCCTAGCTCACTAACACTGTGGTTTAATAACTGTATCCTAGCTCACTAACACTGTGGTTTAATAACTGTATCCTAGCTCAGTAACATTGTGTTTTAATGCAGAGACAATTTTTCAACCGTTGTAGTTGATTTTGAGTGAAGTTACTTTAGCATTTATTCATCAGAATTTCTCAGATAAGATCATGTTAATTTGCACCAGCGCGTCAATGATATGTGCGTTAGATAGATAGATAGATAGATTTATTGATTTATTGGCTGATTGATTGATTTGTATCATGAACTCTGTACGATGATTGAATATTATAATGGTGCACTACCGTGTGCTTAGCCAGAGACCTAGCTAGTTTATTGTCCAAACATTTATGTTTGCATAACATAACATAACATAACATAAAAAAAATTCTGGTTTCATGTTGTGCAGCAGTATATCACCTCCCCTGGGTCCTAGCGCCCATATACGCTGTATTACCAAAAGTATTCTCTCATCTTCCTTGACTCACATATGAGTTTAAGTGACATCCCATTCCTAATCCATAGGGTTTAATATGACATTGGTCCACCCTTTGCAGCTAGAACAGCTTCAACTCTTCTGGGAAGGCTGTCCACAAGGTTTAGGAGTGTGTTTATGGGAATTTTTGACCATTCTTCCAGAAGCACATTTGTGAGGTCACATACTGATGTTGGATGAGAAGGCCTGGCTCTCAGTCTCCGCTCGAATTCATCCCAAAGGTGTTCTATCGGATTGAGGTCAGGACTCTGTGTAGGTCAGTCAAGTTCATCCACCCCAGACTCTGCCATCTATGTCTTTATGGACCTTGATTTGTGCACTGGTACACAGTCATTTGGATTGGTGAACGAATAATTTTGGCAATATAGTGTATCTCAGTTCTATGTGAATTTGGATAAATGATGCCACTGTCGAATTTGACTGAGAACCATTTGTTTTAGTGTGTTTGAGTGTGTGTGTGTGAGACAGTAGATCAAGGTTAGTGATGCAGTCCTCACCCTTCTGGAAACCTACTAAAAAACTGTAGTTTTGAAGTCAAAGGCCACAATTGTATTTGACATTTTAATTATGCATTTGTTGTGCAAACATCACACACGTGCACAGACATCACACATGTGCACAGTGTGTGTGGGGGGGGCAGTTCTATTGAGTGTTTGAACTGTACTGAGTGTACGTTGTGTGCATATTGTAATGAGTACTGATTACTCTTGAGTGTGTGTATTGTATTTATTGTGTGTATTGTTCTGAGTGCGTGTATTGTATTTAGTATGTGTATTGTTCTGAGTGTGGGTATTATATTTTTGTGTGTATTGTATTTAGTGTGTGTATTGTATTTAGTGTGTGTATTGTTCTGAGTGTGTGTATTATATTTTTGTGTGTATTGTTCTGAGTTTGTGTATTATATTTTTTGTGTGTATTGTTCTGAGTGTGTGTA
>JAOYMR010000002.1:25367675-25382847 GCA_025802075.1 Tenebrosternarchus preto
TGTTTAGTCTGAGATACTCTACAAATAGATGAGTGTTTAGTCTGAGATACTCTACAAATAGATGAGTGTTTAGTCTGAGATACTCTACAAATAGATGAGTGTTTAGTCTGTGTTTGAAGATTGCAGTGGATTCTGCTGTCTAGACAGCCAGTGGAGGTTCATTCTACCATATTGGAGCAGGACAGAGAATATTCTAGAAGATTGCCTTCCATGGGACATGAAGTATGGTGTTTCAAGCCGAGCTGTACTTGATGTTCAAAGTACTCGAGGTACGGATCGGGCTTTGACCATTTTCAAAAGATTTTTTAATTTGACTAGAATATTTCATAAAAGATTTTCCAGGCATAAACAAAAGCTCTCAAACTACACCCTGGAGACCCCAGAGAGAATTTTGCAGTCAGACAGCCATGAGTATCTGACTGGTCACACCTCTTGCAGCATGCCACATTCTTCAATGAAGAGTCTTCAAGAATAACGTAGTGGGGTAGGTGAAGGCTCACTCCTGTGTAGTAAATTGTTTACCCCTGTGCACTTTTATTGGACATTGAGGGGTCTGAAGGTTAGGACGATGTCTTCCAGAACCCCCAACCCTCCATGCTATCTCTGTGCTCTCAGTTAATCTGTAGAGTAGATCAAAAGGGTCAGGACCACAGATAAAACCAGGCCCTGGACATTCCCCTTTTTGCTATCTGCAAATGATTAAACCTAAAGGTAATTCAGCCAGTGGGGGAGGATGTGAGTAGAGCTTAGACAGCAGGGATTTATTTCAGTTCTCTAACAAGCCAGTAAGGTGATCAGATGGTTGTGCATCTTCACATACTCCATGTACAGAAATTTCTGATACTGAAATGAGTGAACAAATTAAACCGAGCCACCCAAGCCAGATAACGGCAGTACTGAGAGCATCGGAAACTGACCTGGTGCTGCCTGTCTGACAGTCTGCAGAGAGTTTTTGAAATGCTTCATGTCACCTGAAAGATGAATGATGGGTATCAAAGCACAGCAGGTTATAATGAAATCACCTTCATGAAAAGCTGACAGTGAAAACCCTTTAAACAAATGGTGTGTGAAAAGATGAGTTTCTTAATGATATGCCAGGTGAACTCTTACCTTTGTCTCTGACATGAACTCTTAATGTTGTTTTTTTTTATTTTTATTTTTTTTATTATTGAGCGGTGTTCATGTTTAAGGTGCTGTTTATACAAGAAGTTCATTGTGGAGTGGGGTAAGGTCTCAGATGTGAGTTCATTGTGGAGTGGAGTGGGGTAAGGTCTCAGATGTGAGTTCACAAGTCAGACGGGAAAGAAATTGGCTGAGGGCTGATGGATCTTGGGGGGGAGGTGTTTTCTTTCTGAGGGCTGCCAGATTTCCACACCTATAAAACACTGGACAAACTACATGTATGGGAAAACTGTGTTACTGATTCTGTTACTGAACTTTAGTGGTTTTACAATCATTGTGTGTGTTATTGTTTATATTGTAATGTCAGCTTTGTGCTGGGATCTCTGGTACTCTGTTATACTGAGGGGTGGAAGTCTTTGAGTCACTGTCTAATTAGTCCAGCAAAGCCACAAACAAGCCTTGTAGAGCTTATTCATTACTTTAACACAAACATTCCTGATAACTCTAACTGTAACTAACCCTAACTAACCCTAACCCTAATTAACCCTAACCCTTGTAGAGCTTATTCATTACTTTAACAGAAACATTCCTGATAACCCTAACCCTAACTAATCCTAACCCTAATCCTTACCCTTGTAGAGCTTATGCATTACTTTAACAGAAACATTCCTGATAACCCTAACCCTAATTAACCCTAACACTAACCCTAACTAACCCTAATTAACCTTAACACTAACCCTAACTTTAACCCTAAATAACCCTAACTAACCCTAATTAACCCTAACCCTAATTAACCATAACACTAACCTTAATTAACCCTAACCCTAGGACTTTGATTTGGATAGAGCTTAGGATGGACAAGTTAAATACTCTCTGTTAAATACTTTTAACTTCTTTCTGCAAAATAGTTGATGCTGATGTTCTGCAATTTCCATAGGAAATTGACATGTTTACCCATTATGGTCAGTCTGTATTAGAATATGATCAGTCTATATTAGAATATGAAGACTAACCAGTCACTCATCTGTAGCCAGCAACAAATTTCTCTGCGGATCCTGTTTGAAAGTTCCACAGATCCTCTGTTCACCACACATACATGGACAGCTGTCTGCAATGGTTAGAGACCATCCAGCCTTGGTTGCATATCCAGCTTCGGGTCAGGCCTTCAGGTCTAGCCTTCTGGATGTCTTCCTCAAGACATCTACATAAAAAGGAAGGATCTTAGTATATGTAAGGGATGGCTTTAGGTGAAATTCACATGCTTGTCATGGCCATGTGTGTGTATGGTGGGGTCATAAAACATTGTACCTGACTTGGTGGTTTGGTTTGAGAGATCACAAATGGGATAGGAGAGAGGCGGAGCTTGGGGAGGAGGTTACGGATGTGGTGGGAAAGGAGGGGGGTTGGGCTATGGGAGGTGAGACTCTTAAAAGGCTTATGCTGGAATCAAGGGATATGACATGACTTGGCAGAGACACTGTGGGCTTTTCCCCTGCTATTGTCTTCCACAAACTCAGTAGACACGGGCTCATAGGTGTCATCCACAAGGGCAGAGTTCAAAGTCAAGATGGTAGGAGCTTAGAGAGGAATCTGGACTGTTGTCCAGGCGGCAGGTTTGAAAACTGGGTCAACTGCAGAGGAGGGATAATCAGCACTGCAGAATAAACCTTTAGTATTGTCATCACTGATCATGTCAGCAAAAAGCATTAGGAAACATCACCAATCACTCAAAAGCAATGTTTGTTTATGAGGACAATAATGGTAAATCTTCAGATCTTTTGAAATCAAAAACAAGGCGAAATTTATTTACATGGCATTTAGCATTTGCTTGACCTGTGGTTGACCACAGAGCTGTGCAGGTATAACAGATCATAGCAGTAAAAGCTAGGTCTTTCAAACATATAACACACAGTAAATTAGTTACAATCACAACACCAACTCAGCTACATTGAAATTCTGAAGAAATAAATGTACCCTTTGCAAGGAAGACTGATCTAATCTGGGAGGGAAAATAACTACTGTGAAAATGAAGCTGGGGATCTCCTGAGAACATTAGACTGATATAAGGCAATCTTTATGAACATGGTAATAGCAGATCTCAAGACCTGTTGTAAATAAAATACTTAAGATTTTTTTATTTTGGTTTACCACTGAAACATCATCTGTAAATATAGGACAAATTTGCATTTTTAATGGTTTTTTTCTGGTGAAAATAAATGCGACATAGCACTGGAAATGTTTTATAATGACATAATATCTACCTTTAACATATTGTCACGGTGGCCGCCCTGGCCGCCTCCCCTGTCTCGTGGGTGTGTGTGTGGAGGTGTGTTCTGTTGTCGTGTTGTATGAATGAGCGTGTGTGTATGTTCGAGTGTGGTGGGTGTGGCGTGTGATTGAGCTTGTTGTGTTTGTAATACTTTGCACCTGTGTCTCATCAGGGTGAGCGTTTAAAAGCGTGTATGTGTCACGATGTGTTGTCGGTTTTTGTCGATGTAGATGTCCATGTTTCAGTTCGTGTTCACTAAACCGAAAAATAGAGCGGTTTACGTTTATCACACGCGTGAGTCCTGTCGGCTTTTTGCAACCCTCCGGGGCTCAAACGTTACACATACGTGTTACGGCCTAGTCTAGGTTGGGCCGTAACGAGAAGGTATGTATGTGAGTGTGTGTGTGTATGTAACATGGACAAACTATAGAAGGTAGGTAGGTATGTGTGTGTGTGTGTGTGTGTGTGTGTATAACATGGACAAAAATATTGCATACTGAAGGATGTATTATGTATAAATGAACATAGAACCAGACGATCCATTACACAAGCATCAAATTCAGGTTAATGCTGAAAATAAAATAAAAAAACTGAAAATCAACAGAAAATATCCCAACTGACTATCCCAAGGTAGAAAGAAATACCTCACCTATCCAAACAGAAGCAAACAAAAAACAAGAGTTTCCTCCTTAAACTTGCTGAGTAAATAAAAACACAAACCCCAAACAGTAAAGCAAACAGCAACCCACCCAAACACCCTAACTGCAGTGTGTAAAGTCAGTCTTGCAGCCAAATGCTATATCTATGCATCCTTATATATGCTAAAGGTACAAAAAAAGGGGGGTCCAAATCTCATACTCATCACATCAATGATTTAAAACACTGGAAAGAAGACAGACAAGCAAAGGTAGCAAATCTTTTCTTTTACAGGTATTAGCTCTATCCTTTATGTAGTCCTCCATTTCCAGGGTTTCAGGATTGATTTGCCGCCATCCAGTGACATCTCAACATTCGAGTGGGCGGAGTCAGCATTAGACTTCCTTGCAAACCACATAGTGAAGCATAACATATTATATAATATCTTTTAGTTTAACATGTTACATTTTGTTAGAAATTACATTTAAATGTAATGACATTTTAAATTAAATGTAGTCATACAAGTTATTTCTACACTAAATAATGTTTTGTTACTTTTCACTTGCCTTCACAAAAAATGAAGCACCTAACTACCATGTAATAATAATAGTAATAAACACACCATTAAATGGAAGAAGATGGGTTAAATGGACTAGAGGAAACCACATGGTACTGTCACAGCAGATGTCATTGCCACTGTAGAATTACTGCTGTTAAAATAATATCTTTGCTTTTGTAAAATTGCTTTCTCCTGTCAATCAAAATGAGACTCTTACATTATTGAATTATTTCAGTAACACATAAAGCACTTCATAATGATTAGATGAGTCGGCAAATACTACTGACATAATGATAGTAATTAGTAACAGTTTTGTTGCACTAATCCCTGCTACTGTGTAATTATTATAACTATCATTAGTAACAGTTTTGTTGCACTAATCCCTGTTACTGTGTAATTATTATAACTATTATTAGTAACAGTTTTGTTGCACTAATCCCTGTTACTGTGTAACTACATGGTAGTTTACTACACAATCACAAATCTTTAGTGCAGGGTATGAATTTTTGAAAAACTGTAAAGTAATAATATTCTGTAATGTATCCCCCAACACTGTATAGTAATATTATTCTGTGATGTATCTTCCTATACTGTATAGATGTAGCAGGTGAAACATTTATGCAAAGGAGCATCTTAGCTAGACAACCTGAAGTCTTTCTGAACCTTAAAATTTTCAGGAAACACTACTGCTACCCTTCAGTTATGATTTATGTCACTTCTCTTTCACACACACACACAAACACCCAAGTATCTTATCTTTGTGGTCTGTTAGACTTTGTCTGGGGTGAATGTAACAGAAACAGTGTCTAGACTGAGTGGCTTCAGCTCATAATCCAACCAGCGTCCATCTGAATTTGAAACCTGAGGAAGGGCTTCAGTTCTCAGTGTGGCGTTTGTTCGAGGCTCCACTGGATTGATGACACAATGGTGTCTGAGCCCTGCAAACACTGTGGCTGCTCTCAGCTAGAGTTAGGGTTAGAGTTACCCTAACCCTAGCCCTAGCCATAGCTGCTCATGTCCCTCATTGTCCATGTGAGACTGTGCTACCCATCATCATTTTAAACATGACACCAACTCAAACATCACAATGGTCACATTCTGCTGATGAGACATGGCCCGTGTCTTACCAATCTCTGTTTTACCAATCTCTATCTTACCAATCTCTGTCCCACTGAGGATTCTGACAGCTCCCAGTTATATCACAGCAAGTGATATAAACTGCACTTAAATTCCATCAACGTGAACCGCTTTTAAAATAACAATGATGTAAAATATATAAATAAGACAGAAGCATTTAATACAATTTGGAACTTGTAATACATGGATACTGGAAAATCTGTTATTGGTATCCATGACACAGATGAAGCAGATGGCAAAAATAACTCAGCTGGTGTCTTGTCTACTTTGCATGAAATAATCCCAATACATTCAACACAGACAATTAGCAAGAAGTTTCTTGTTCACTGTATCACCTGTGTATGGATTTGAAACATTTTTGTGTGCTTTATAAATGACAGAAATACAACAAGATTTGGTAAACATATCAGACTAGATTTGATGTGTCTCTTCCAGAACTTCCAGGTCCAGGCTGCTTCGTGCTGTGTTGTGTTGTGCTCTGCTGTGCTGTGCACAATGTGAACATTTAGCTGAACAGACAGCAGGCGATGACAGACTTTGTTTCTTCTACAGTCAATGTTGTTCTTATTCATTGTTGGACTGAAGAATTTATTTCCTCAACGTATCAACCAACAATCAGCCAACATCAATGCAATAAAGCAAAAGTGAAAAAAGTAACCCTAACCCTGTCAAAATGCAAAATTACTCGTGAAAGCCACTAATGCCTTTCTCTTAAGTTGTAAAGTCAAGAGGTATAACATTTTGTGTTTCCAGTGATACAGAGTTGAGGGTACAGGGTTAAATACACACATTTACCTCCATCCAGATTTAATTGCAGAGAGAACAGATAGCTGGTCCTCCTCCCTTCTCCTGTGTTTGCCACTACTGAAGAGGCTCTCTTTAAACATAAAGCTCTAGAACCCAAACCCTCAGGACTGAGTCCCTAATGTTAGCCAAAAACAAACAAATACACAAAAGAATGAGGGCTGAGGTTAACAAATACCCTAACCATAAAGAACAAGATTCAAGGTTAACAAATACAATAACTATAAAGAACAAGGGTTCTGGTTAATAAATACCCTAACCCTAACCGTAAAGAATAAGGGTTCTTGTTAATAAATAACCTAACCTTAACTGTAAAGAATGAGGTCTGGAAGAAAGGAATGGAAGAATTGAGGAGAAAAAGTGAATTAGAGCACTTTCTGTAGCATGGGAAGAACAACTGAGCTGAAACTGCTGTTATTTGATTTATTTATTATAAGACTTTAATACATTACATATAACACATTATACATAATACATATATATTTTATGCATACAGAATGCGTACAGAATGAGTATTGTAGTGGGGCCTAGAAATGCTCAAATGCATGCATGTGTGTGTAGTTATCAGAGCTTGCAGCGTGGAAGCTGGCCATCAGAGCCCATCATCTCAAGATGTAATTGCATGCACTCTGTTCCTGTTGAAACGATGCTGTTTGTAATTAAGCTCAGCACTGGCTGCACTAATCCCCTCTGCTTAATGGATTTGGGGGCACAGCTGGTCTGAATTGTGTCACCGCAGCAGCGTGTCGGGTGACGTTTCGAAGATTTGATTCCTGTTCATGACAGTATTTCGGTTTCACTGCTCCCCCTACGGCTGGGAGGCTCTGCTGTGGTAACGTCTGTTTGATTACACCACTGCAATCATGCAGCCACGGAAAAGAATCCATGGAATCCATCTGCAGTTGGATTCATCAGAGTATGTATTAAGTTTTTATTAACAACACATGGCCCTGGACAAGCCCAGGTTTTGGGGGTGGGGGGGCGGACATGTATATGTGTCGCTGTGTCTGGGCCTCCAGCCTGTCCACTTCGTGTCACCTTTTGTGAGCTTTTACAATACAGCAGGTCTTTATGCAATATGAGCCACTCTAGGCACCTTTTTGGAAGGCGACTTTCAGCCCAGGGGTGAACTGGGGGATTCAGGACACAGTGGGGTTACAGGATGATTGTGGATTTAGCCACAGTAGTGTCATGCCTGCATAATGTGGTTCTTATGTGGAATGTGTTGCTTCCACCAAGTAACTGATTCCTTGTTAGTGATTCCCTGTTAGTGTTAAAGTTAAGATGACATTGAAGTCTTCCCTCATTCCCTCAATCAAAACGCAGGGCAAAGAGCACAGTGTGAGGAGGGGAAGGGTGCAGGGCGCAGAAAGAAGGGCGCAGGGTGAAGGGTGCAGGGCGCATGGCTGTCTCGGTGCCAGACAGGTGGGATACAGGTTGAGGCATTCTGTGTCCTCCCTGAACATGTCGGGACACTTAGAAAGGCTTTAGTGTAAACCATGTTAACGGTTAGTACTGTATACAGATGCACTTACTCCAACTGTGTGATGCTAGATATGGTGATTACTTCCTAGCACTTAAGACAATTTTTTAATAGTTCATGTAAACTGCAGTAACATGCCAGCAGCTTCACTGAACTGCATCCTGCATGCTGAGACACTGCAGATATCTTTTAAAATATCCTCAAAAATGTGATGGTTTCTCTCCCCTAATCCCACAGCAGACTGAACAAAAGATACAAAGTGGATGGTGGGAGTAACTCGGCGAACGCCTTGCAGCATGTTTGAGTGTGATTACTTCATGCTCACCCTGAAGGTCTTATCAAGCACTCTGGTCCTACAGAGTAAATGTTGCACTTTGGCTTCCTTTGCAGCCGTCCATGTTAACCCTGCACCACCACAGACCCTCATTAGCTAAGAATTTGTTTACCTTCAGTCTAGAGTTGTGACCTGTAATGACTTACGAACCGTCTGGTCAACAGTGGATTAGCTGAGAGCATGCAGGCAGGCCCAGGGCAAACACACCCCTCCCTTTGGCTCATGGCCCATGCTGATAATGAACAGCACTAATGGTAATTAGCCAATCACAGCTCTGTTAATCCACTATAGAGCAGGTGAATGAGTTGCTTGTGTCCTGCCCACACCATGATTAAAGCTGTTCAGCAGGCAGCTCTAACCCTCCCCCCAACCACAGGCTGTCTGTCTGTCACACAGCCCTTCACAAGCTGTCTATCACACAGGCTGTCTGATTATCATTGTTTGAAAGTCATACAGGCTTACCTATGATGTCTGATTATCTTACAGGCCTTCACAGGGAGTTTAAATAGAGGCCCATGAGGAAAAACCATGTGCACCTCTCAATCCATTTAAAGTAATTTATGAAGCTACATTTAACCCTAGCTACTGTTGATGGT
Source organism: Tenebrosternarchus preto (assembly GCA_025802075.1). Classification (NCBI taxonomy): domain Eukaryota; kingdom Metazoa; phylum Chordata; class Actinopteri; order Gymnotiformes; family Apteronotidae; genus Tenebrosternarchus; species Tenebrosternarchus preto. Next base: position 25,376,616 of record JAOYMR010000002.1, read on the forward strand.
AGTCCACTGCATGGCACAAGCTACAGTTGTTGGACCAGAAGATTTCAGTGCAATGTTGGCAGTAAACAGTATTATTATTATTTTTTTTTTTTATCATTTTAAATGTATATAGTGCCTTTCACATACCTAAGGATGCAAGGAGGAGGAAAAAATGAAAGTTTAAAATAATTTTTTTACAAGAAATTCTAGATTCTAGAATCTCTGATTTACTTTTTGAATCTCCTTGATTTCATTTAGAATCTCTCTTATTTAGATTTAGAATCACTTTGCTTCACCTTTAGAATCACTTTGATTCAGATTTTGGCCACATCCACCATGCCTATGGAGCATTGTAATGTTTGAGGTCTTTGGTCATGTATAAACTGTGATAGAGTCCCAGACCCTCCTAGGTTACTGCAGCAAAGCAAAACCAACACACACCTGTTTGATGACTGGGAGTTTCTGTGCTTATATGGCTAAGAAGCATCACATAGTCCTCTGCTGTGCATCCCCCCCCCCCGCCTGCAGTGTGTGTAAATACTGCCCTTAAAACAATGTGAGTGAAAGTACTAAGCTGGAAGATCTGCTCATTTAATGTGATAAAAGATGAGTGGGCTCTCCACACCCAGGCAGAGCAAACAGGGAGGGAGGGCCCACATGTTTGCATTCCATTAGTTTCTTCACAAAGCCAAGCGTGAAGAGCAGTTCACCACAGGGCCAGGGGCTTTATTAACGGGTTTTTATTAATGACTGATTGGTATGTGTTACATGACCACCACTATTCTAAGGTTCCATAAAATGTAATAACTGGAATGCTGCACTGAATTAGCTAAGAAATTAGAACATTATTATTATACATATAACATTTACTATGATATAAGCAACACGGCAGTATGAATGGAGCCTCTATGTAGATCGAAATGATTTCACCAGTCAGTATACAAGATAAAAGTCATGTTTTGAATTGGTAAACTATTCTCTGCTTTGCAGCACAGAAGCTGAGCAGCGCAGGACTTAAAGCCTGTTACAAGGACTAACCACCCAGCCACACCACTAACTACCAAGGACTAACCACCCAGCCACACCACTAACTACCAAGGACTAACCACCCAGTCATGCAGTGACAGCGTCTGGAAGGGGAGTACCCTTCAGCACATTATGAAAAGAAAACAAATTAAGGGCTTAAAGAACAGCCCAGAGAACACGCAAACGCAGCGAAACAAGACCTGCAGATCTGCTCGGATGTTACTGGACTACGAAATCACCCCACCCTAACCCATTAGAAATAGGCAACCCTAACCCATTAGAAATAGATAACCCTAACCCATAGAAATAGGTCTGTGAACATTCCAGATGTCTTACATTTTACAAATAGCAGCACTTGTACCTTCTCCACACCCTTTAAGACCACAGCAGCGTCAGGAGCTACAGGCCTGGACAGGCCTAACCCTAACCCTGGACAAGTATCTGGGTTCTTAGTCTCTTCTGTCTCTTAATTACATGGTTTGAAACATTATATAGGAATCTTTGGGCTCAGAGTTTGAGCTCCTGAAAATGTTACAGCATAAATATATTTATTTATACATTTGACTTGTTGTCTCACACAAATTTTCCTCAGATTGTATCACATTTTCTAAAAAGATGGAATATATTTGCTGGAAAGTCAAAAACAATTTTAGCAAATTTGTTTTGAGGTTTCATTTCATTGCTTTAGATGATTTTAACCATTCAGCAATCTTGTGTGAGGTATGAACATTTAAATTCACTGATCTACTTTCTTCTGCTTTTGACTGTTTCTAGGCAAGAATGCCCCACTGCAACTGCTTCCTGATGGTGTGTGTGTTTGATGTGTACATCAGCAAGCTGAACCTTTCTGCAACAGGAGAAAGTATGAAGCATATGAGGAGCAGTAAGACACGTGTGAGGAGCAGTATGACGCGTGTAAGGTGCTGTATGCTAAGTAAGTAAGTAAACTTTATTTATATAGCACTTTTCCCAGGCACAGGCCACAAAGTGCTTCACAAAAGATAAAACATAAAACAAAATAAAACATAGAGCAAAGAAAAAACATGGGTGAGGAGCAGTATGACATTTGAAGCAACTATTTTAGTGTGTCAAATTAAAACAAACAAAAAAATAAAGCAGAGGGTCACTAATGACTAAAATTACAGTAGTAACCCTGCTTATATACATGAGAAGACCCTATTTCTAATGCTAACCCTAATCCTCTAATTCTAAAACTAACCTTAGAATTTTTTTAAATGTTTTTGTTTTTCTCTATCTTAGTTGTTGTGTATGAATTCTGTTGTATTCTGAGTGACAAGAACAAGATCGTGCATACAAGCGGCCAAAATGAGCTTTAATCCTCAGGGTGGCCAGACTCTCCTTTAGAAACAGGGTGAGGAGCTCAGTGATCCGCAAATGGTTCAGAGTAGGGTTAGGGTTAGGGATAGAGAGAGGGGCCAACTGAGGTGGTTCGGGTATCTGGTCCAGATACCCCCTGGACTCCTCCCTATGGAGGGGTTTCAGATATGTCCAATGGGGAGGAGACCCCGGGGAAGACCCAGGACATGTTGGAGAGATTTACATCTCTCGACTGTCCTGGGAACATCTCAGTATCCCACTGGAGCAGCTGGAAAGGTGGTGGGGGAGAGGGAGGCCTGGACCTCTTTGCTTAGGCTGGTGCCCCCATGACCTGGACCTAGATAAGTGGGGTAAAATGGATGGATGGATGGATGGATATTCTGAGAAGCAATTTAAGAAGAAATGTAACTGTTTTAGAGGGATGATTTCAGCATTTCCAGTTTTCATACCTACAGTCACAGCTATAAACAGATGTTTAATTTATTTTAATGTAGGATTTGTAATTATGCTTTTACAGTGTGTCCCCAAAACTGATATAATTTGAAGGAAACTTCCTTTAAAAAGGGATGAACTGACACACAAATATTTGATACATCCTGCAGATGTTAATGTTCCAGGAGAGGGTCAAGGTCAGGATTAGGGTGAGGGTTATGACTTCTCTCCTGCATTTCAAACCGTTGCATTTGTGCTGCATAGGAGAGCAGAAAGGAAGCCAAGCACTAATTATGAAATATACTATAATGAAGAAATAGACTCTAATAATGAAATATACTCTAATAATGAAATATACTCTATGAAATATACTCTATGAAATATACTATAATGAAGAAATATACTCTAATAATGAAATACTATAGTTAAGAAATATACTATAAGAAATATACTCAGAAATATACTCTAATTAAAAAATATATTTGCTCTTCTACTAAGACAATAAAGATAAATAAACAGGACAATAAAGATTCTATTCTAGAGCTTCTATGCAAATTTCTAATGGCTGCAGATTTGAACTTTTTCAATAATGGGGTGTGTTTGTCTCTGTGTGTGTGTGTTTGGACATAGGTTCATCTGAGCTCTAGGTGGAAGGCATGGCTTGCTTTGATGTAGGAATAATATGGACTCTAAAGTGGAAGGGCAGCACTTTGATGTACTGCCTGTAGCCGTGCAGACGCTGTCCAGAGGGTCAAACTGCAGGGCCACCCTGAGAAACAGCATCACACCAGCACTGCAAAATATGTGGAAGTGGAATATTAGAACATAACCCACCCCTAACTCTGAACAGAGCACAGTCCTGATGTAGAGTTCGGTTCTGGTTTTGCTTGCTGCTGACATTTTGACACAGCACTTTGTCTGACCTCAACACACAAAAAGGTCCAGATAAACAGACAAACAGAAAATGGTGTCTTTGGACGATACAATAATATTTCTTCAGTGTCGACATATTTTAGAAAACTAATTAATTCACTAGTTTCTACTGATATTTCTGTTCTACAACATACCTTGCTTTATTAATAGTATACATATATTAAGTGTCATTTAGATTAGCTGCTCTGTGGGGCTGTATATTCTGTTCCTATGTAGGTTTTGGAGGGGTGGGTCAAGATGGTGTTACTAAATGTGATGCTTAAAGGTCCAACCCCAAAGTGAATAACTCTTCTGCTGATTGTTATGAAGGCTGAGGTGTTCAGCTTCACTTTATAACCCCTCAACCTCCACTGTGCCTTAATGTATTCTTTTGACCTTGTAAATCAAGGTCATGTAAATCAAATAGCTCGGGTTAGATCTCTGCCTGCCAGTGTTTGGAACGCATGCGTGTGTGTGTGTGTGTGTGTGTGTGTTTCAGAGAGCAAGAGCAAAAGAGAGAAGGCGTGAGTAAGAGTGACTGGCTGTGTTTATGGATACACAGACTATCACTTTTGTTTATGTAGCCTTTTGCAGAATTCTACATAAATGTCACTTTTTCTAAATATTAGCTCTGTATTTTGTTTATGAAAATGACAGTGCATGTGGCTGTTTTAGTTGACTCTCCCACAAAACATCAGTCACACTTTATTCTGTTTAGTTTATTCTCCAAACCAGCAGGTGGCAGTAGCTTTGCTCTTCTTGTAAACGTGTGAAGGATTATTTGTAACTGCTGGCAGAGGTTGAGGGTGAATTAATGAATGAGCATGTTGTGATGACAGTTTTATAGTTGTGATATAGTATTACAGTAGTATAGTTCAGAGAGGATCTAGTGTGCTGTTGGGGCAGAGTGGGCTAAAACAGAGAACAGTAACATTTCCACATGGTCCACATATCTATCTGTTCTCTTTGCAAAAACATCACAATGAAAATGATATCTTCAGTGATTTGTTCAGTGACATTTTCAATGATATTTTCTTTTTGCTGATTTTTTTCCTCAGCAGAAGCTTTTACAGCCAAGTGTAACAATTTGTGTTTGTTGAGCTTCTTCAGGCCAAACACACACCTAATCCCCACCTGATCGCAACCTATAAAACACAGCACCATTTAAAAATAGAGAAGACAGAGGTCAGATCTACACTGGGATTTGGGGTTTTACCATTGTCATGAAATGGCCAGAAGCTCTGAAAAATAGTGTAACCTGAGAATATTAGAAATGGCAGAAGGGAAAGAGAGCAGTGTATCACAGAGCTTCCCTGCCTTCAGTACAGAGGCTAGAGCACTGGGGGTGGATTTCTCAGAGCAGGAGTCCCACACGGACACAGAAGCAGCTTTAACTCCCCTGTCATGTTTACCCATCTGATTTTGTGGCTACAGATCTGTGAGATTAACCAGGGAGAAATAGCTGAGATCTGTGAGATTAACCAGGGAGAAATAGCTGAGGTCAACCTTGGGAAGGAACACTGATAAAGACATGAAAGGATAACAGGAGGGGTCTCTGTTTGCACTCATGGCTCTATGTAGTCATATTCCTCTCTTTCTCTCTCTGAATCTCTCCTTTTTGCTTGTCCTCTCTCTCTCCTGTACCTTCTCTCTTGTACCTTCTCTCTTTTTCTCTATCCCCATTTTCTTTTCTAACCCTAGGGTTTTCTTAACTAACCCTAACCCTTTTCTTGCTACTTCTCTACTGTCTCTATCTCTCACCGATTCTCTCTTGTACATGGACCCAGGCTCAACATCCATCTCATTTGTTGATGATACTACAACTTAACAGTATTAATCCAGCAATGACGGGCACTAGAGCACTCCAAAAGAGCCTAACCTTAACCTTGACCCTAACACTAATCCCCCTATATTCTCTGATGACATCAGCAAAAGAAAATTTGGACTGTTATAATTACAAAATTAAAAAAACTTTACAGACAGATCTGTGATATATAATAATTTGATTTTATACTTTTTACATTTCAGTTTTTTTTTCTTTTATATGCTGAGTGAAATAGTTTTGTGATTTCAGACTGTAATAAATATAAAAACAAATACAAACACATTGTTGTTTATATACATAAGATTTTATTAAAGCTACTAAGTAATAGCTAAGCAGTAATAATAAAGTAATTTTAGTTTTAGTTTGTGCTGTAAATTGTGATGCTGTGTGACAGAAGATGATTTAAAACTATTTTAATTTTAACAAATGATCTAAACTAAAATTAAATACAAATTAAACAAGAATATGTTAAATGTTTATAATGATCAGTGACCCTTCACCTATAGCTTCACTGCTGTTTTATGTTGTTTTGAACAAATTGTGGTGTGTATATATAATATGTGTTATTTACAAGTAGCTCTTGCTTTTTTCTGGAAGGAATAATATTCTCTCATGTGAGTGCGTAGTGTGTGTGTGTGTGTGTGTGTGTGTGTGTGTGTGTGTGTGTGTGTGTGTGTGTGTGTGTGTGTGAGTGTGTGTACAAAAGGGATATTCGAGGCT
>JAOYMR010000002.1:25407374-25419222 GCA_025802075.1 Tenebrosternarchus preto
AACACAATAATCTCTTTCCTTCTATGTTACACTACTTTGTGGTGAGCAGCCTGGAATTGTCATATTTTGAATATTCAGCTGAATATACATATCTGTGTAAACATACTGTAGCTGTCCTGCATGTATGCATAATAAACAAAACTATACGACTGGGGACATTTGAATACAACTCTTGTCCGTCAGCGCTGGTCCAATCTGTGTCTCAGAATCATGGTTAATTCCAAATGCTGCCTTACCAGTAGTTTTCACATCATCGAGTCTACTCTATGGACAGTATCGGGACGGGGCCACAGGGACAGGACAGTGTCGGGACGGGGCCCCAGGGACAGGACAGTGTCGGGACGGGGCCCCAGGGACAGGACACTATTGGGACGGGGCCCCAGGGACAGGACAGTGTCGGGACGGGGCCACAGGGACAGGACATTATTGGGACAGGGCCACAGGGACAGGACAGGGATGGGCCTCAAATGACGCTGATCAGATCCTGCTTCCTTTCTACAGTTCCCAATATTCCCAGTGGTCCCAATATTCCTCTCACTCACATCACTTCCTCTCATCTTATTCAAACTAAAATAACTCTAATTAGTCACACGCAGTTTGGATATGTAAACAAACATAACCAGGAAAAAAACACACACACAAACAGACTCACACACACATACAGTAAATACGACCACACAGACACAGTACTGGTGGTCTGGAGAAGAGCTCTAATGCTCTATCTCTTGCTTTCTTTTGTCTTTCCAGGAAGAAAAAAGCCACGTTTGGGTTTGTCTCTTAAGAAAGCGAAGCTGAGTAGCAGGACAGAGGGGATTAGAGGCAGCGGCAGAGCTGGGGCTCCGTCTCAGTCCTGAAGCCTTTCACATGTCAATCATTTTACCGTCACGCAAGAGAAAATCTGCAGGTTGGGACTAAGCAGACCAAACAGTGTTCTTTATAGTATACACACTGCACATACACATACATACACACACACACACACACACAAGAGACACCCTGTACACATACATTAAACATAGTAAACACTGTACAGATGCACAGTTTGAATATTTGGAATTTTTAAGCACTGCACAAAATTGCAGTGGGAGGGGTCTGATCTAGTACCACATGTTGCATTTTCTGTGTTTGCATGTGTGTGTGTGCATTCCTTGGTTGGAAACCTCTCTTGTTGTCTATGAGATTAAACAGTGTTCCTCCCTGTGAGGTGTGTGTGTATACCCTTAGACAAAAGTAGAGAGAAAAGAGACAAGTGAAGAGGGCAGGACAAGAGCATTTGTGGGCATGTTTTTCTACTGCCTTTACTGGGCTGCTTAATTAGCCTGTATTTGAGAATTATCAGATAATTTAATTAGCCTGTGTTTGAGGATTGTCAGCGGGTTTAATTAGCCTGTGTTTTAGCTTTATCGGAGTGCTTAATTAGCCTGTGTTAGAGGTTTATCGAAGTGTTTAATTAGCCTGTGTTTGAGGTTTATTAGAGGTCTGGCAACAGCCTGAGCTGAAGTGCCTCTCGATAAACACTTCTATGAATAGTTTTATGGGTGCAGAAACCATTTTGTCTGACAAACAAGATAAAAATGCCTAGATTGTTCATTGCTTTGGCTTTTCAGACTCCCATTCCCAGACCTGGAATATGTGGAATTCTCAGGCTCGGCTGTAAATTGTCTTCTTAGATTATATCCTTTCTTGAGAGATTTTACCCTAAGAGGGTCAAAATGCACATTTCAACCATGACTGAATCTTAAAAACTGGGCTCCTTCTCACAGCTACTGCAGCTCAGAACAACTTATTGAATTATATGTTTCATCAGACTTTTTTGTCTTTAGCTTTATAGTATGTAAGTATATGCATCTGTTTATTACATATACCTAGGAAACTCTGACCCCATCAAGAGCCAATGTGGAACAATTTTGTATTCAATCCATTATGATATAAATCAAACAATTAGAACTTTAAAAGTGGTTTCTTCAGGTTACTGATTGTAGATACCAGCACATCCCTGTTTTTATATCTAACTGCCACAGCTGATTCATCTTTAGATCTACACAAGATTCAGAGACCAGTCTATGGATGCACCCTTAAGTAGAACAAATAAGTAAATAGGTAAATAGACAATCAAAAATAATGTCCTTGCTTTGAGTAAAACCTTTCACAAAAAAACAAACTTTTACAGTTTTGTGAAATAGATCTTTACAAATATTTTAAAATATGTCATCACATAATGCTTACAATGGGATGACATTTTATAATCCTACCAGAAAAATCTGTTTTTTGTGTCCTGCTTTAATTGTTGTGAAATGAGAACAGTCTTATATCTTCCTTTAATCCCTATCAGTTTTTATTCAAATTGTGTAATCCAGGCTATTCTATTTAGAACAGATATGAAGAGAACCCAGGAACTCTGACGCACGTTATGTTAAAGGCACTGGAGTCTATGAACATCCACTTTACAAATTTCAGTTCCAGAGTTCTGTTTAGGGGAGGAGGTAGAGTGTAGTTACTCTAGACCAACATGAAACCCTAACCCTAACCCTAGACCAAGTTCTATCATTACCTCTGTAGCAACAGTGCAAGTGGAATGACGAGCTTTATCTGAGGAAAATGAGAACCATCTTGAAGTTTTTAATTTCACCTCCTGTGATATTAATCCAAGAAGCAGAATGGCTGAATCATCCAGCTGGGCTAGGGTTAGGGTTAACCCAGTTGGGTTAGGGTTAGGGTTAGGGTTAACCTCTGTAGCAACAGAGTTAACCCAGCAGGGTTAGGGTTAGGGTTAACCCAGTTGGGTTAGGGTTAGGGTTAACCCAACTGATGGTTTCATAAAGCAAATAAAATACTGTGTTGTGACGTGGTTCTAGAATTCATAACAAGTTCTAACTCTTAGACTGGAGCCTGTGGGTAGCAGGGGCTCGAAAGCTTACAGCTTTAGAGTTGCCTGTGTATCTGTGCATCTGTACTGTGTTTACTATGTGTAATGTATGGGTACACGGTATGTGTACGCTAAAGTATGAGATAACAGGATGTCAGTGGTTGAACAAAAGTGTCCAACCACTGACATTATTCTTTATTAATACACAAATTGAATTACCATTCAAAGAAAATGTCTATCTTTTTTTTAGTGTTCAAACATTAAGAAAATAAATTAACTAAATACGTCTTACTAAGTTGTACATTACATAATGTACATAGAGTAAAAGGATTTTTACACCGAAAGCAGAGATGTGTAAAGCTGAGCTGGAAGCTTTCGCGTAAAGACCAGGCACTCAGACACACCTCTCTCCGGCTTCTCCATAGTGCCCCACTCAGACCTACTTCACTTTCTTTTGTGTTTGCTCTCAGAGAACGCACCTTTCTCACTCGTTTCACATGTGGACGCCCACGGCAGCATTTTAATCATCTCTGCTGCTTTTTGTCTCTCTCCTGACAGGCTTCTATTCTTATGTGAGTCTTGAAGCCCATTCACAAGTCCTGAAGCGAGACTACTAACGCACAAACCCTAACCCTAACCCATACACTTACTAACGCACAAACCCTAACCCTACACTTACTAACGTATACCACCCTGCCTAACTACACTGCCTATCAGGCAGCAGTACACACTTACTTTATCTACATGTTTGCCAAAAGAAATTAGTCCAATATGTATTTTGCAGAATGACAATGTTTATGCAATAAATCACCACAAGCCTGAGCTCAGAAGATACAGCACAGCATGTGTGTGTATGTGTGAATGTATGAGAGTATGTTTTTGAGTGAGAATGTGAGAACGTATGTGGGTGAGTGAGTGAGTATATGAGAGTGAGTGTGTGTGAGAGTGATTGAGTGTATGAGTGTGAGTGTGTGAAACTGAGTGAGTGTGTGTCAGTGTGAGAGTGAGTGAGTGTATGAGTGTGTGCGAGAGTATAAGGGGGTATAAGTGTGATTGAGTGTAAGAGTGTGTGACTGTATGAGTGAGTGAGTGAATGTTAGAGCGAGTGTGTATGAGTGGGAGAGTGAGTGAGTGTATGAGGGTGAGTGTGCATGAGAGTGAATGTTTGAGTGTGTGTGAGTGTTTGAGTGTGAGTATGTGTGAATGTGGGAGTGAGTGAGTGAGTGTATGAGGATGAGTCTGTGTAAGAGAGTGTTTGAGTGTGAGTATGTGTGAGTGTGAGAGTGAGTGAGTGTATGAGTGTGTGCATGTAAGAGTGAATGTGTGTATGGGCCCTACTGCAGAGTAAGTGTCTATAAAACCATGTGCAGCAGCTGGATGATCTCAAGTCCTTAGATGTTACCAAACAATACTGCAGACACCCCGATCCTAACACACATATGCATTTGCACCCATGCACAAGCACACACACATGCACACACACACCCATACACCAGTGCTATCCTGATTACTCTAAACAACTTAGAAAAGTAAATAGAAAGAAAGAAAATCTAACCATCATACTACCTTCAGAGAAGATGTTATATGTATCTGATGGGAATTGGCTGAAGAGAACCACAAAGTACTAAAGTACATAAAGTATATAAGACAGAGAAAGAGAGAGACAGAGAGAGAGAGAGAGAGAGATCGTGTTTGGTGTTGACAGTATTCACTCTTCACTGTACAGAATATAGTGTGCAGTGTTCAGTGTACAGTGTACCACACAGCCAACTGTGTTTTAACATATAACCACACCTTCACCCCCTCTACACACACCTTGTGCACACATCATACACACACATACATCACATTTACACATTCATACACACATCATATGCACACATACATCGCACGTACACATTCACACATATCATACACACACATACACCACATGTGCACATTCACACACACATCATACACACACAAACATCACACGTACACATTCACACACACACATCATATACAGATTATAAACATACACCATACACACACATCATACATATAAAAACATCGTACACACACATACATGCTCATCTTCTTACAGGCACATGGTCACAAAAACTTACAAATTTCCATTTGTAGATCTGTACAACTGTATGTTACTGTGTAAGGTAAGTAAGCATGACAACCACCCACAGGTGCTAATGATGATCTAAGCTCTGCGCTGCGTATCCCCGGTGTTGTGATTCAACATTAAGTGTAAGTTTAACGACTTAATTATAGCTGGTTAAAATGAGTCATTCGTTTGTCATATTTATAGGTTATAACAGGAATGCGTTTAAAGTGGTATTTCAATTCGAACACGTCCTTTGTGGAGCTAAAAGGTGCATGAAGTATCGAGCTTTACAACAAAAACAGTTCTTATTGTTCCTCACTGATTCCTCCTGACAGACAAATAATATCGCACCAATATTTAAATAATATTATCACACCTATATATAAATAATAATATCGCACCTATATATAAATAATAATATCGCACCTATATCGCAGAAATAGCATAAACTATGGCACTGTATTTGCTGTAAGCCTAAACAATATGACTACCAAAACAGTAAAAGCATAGTCTATAGGATTATACCATAACCCGTTACTGATATTCAGGATCACGGTGAATGGATTGTCGCAGGCAGTACGATTTCAATTTCAGATTTCACATTATTTTACGTAATAGATGGTGAAACCATCATGAAGAATGAACTGGAATATAAATGTTAGATTTGAATACAGCTGGTAAACTCGAATATAGCTGTGAGATTTATCAAATCTCACAGAGAAATTTAGTAAGTTTAACCAACTGGAGTTGTTCAAACCATACACTAAAGTTAGGGAAGGTTAGGGTTAGGGTAAACTCTAAAGTGCATTTTCCATTAACTGTCAATTTTTTATTTCAGCAAACGTAACATAACGGCAATTTACAAAATCAAGTTCAACATATTTACACAACACTTAGAAGTAACATCTAAAGATCAGGAAAAAATAATGATTATTATTTACACAAGTTTATTCATGCTGTTTTTCCTTTGCCCAAACCATTGGTAAAATTGCACTAATGGACTTAATAAAATATTTACTGTTCTCATTGAAGCATGGCACAACTGAAGTTTGAATGAAATATATCTCCGCGAAAACCTGAAAATATAAAAATATATACAGTTAATCATATAATAAACTCGTGAAACGTTATATGAGGATGGATCTAAGATCTGCCGGAAGACAAATCTAATGCGCTTGTGTTAAACATCCTGCGTATTAACATTATTAAACTTTCATTTCAACCTGGTTGAATAGATGGAAAGCGGTGTTGCTAAACAGAGTGTATATAAGACTAGTAAAGCCGAGTTCAATAGCTGGTGCTTCAGTGTAAACCAATCGATAATAATAATAATAATAATAATAATAATAATAATGATAAACATTGTATGTTGAGTAAATAATGACAAGTACAAAGTACTTGTGCATCTTAGATTGTGTATTCATTTATTCAAAGCTTAACTTTTTTTACTTTTTTTTTTTTACTTTTTGAACTGTTTATCAATTTTCACTCGTTAACTATTTAAACATAATTAACTGATTCCCGTATATATTATTTGTTTTCATGACCTAAAATGTCAACATGTTCAGGTGCTCCAACATTTTTCTTTCGACGAATCCTGTATCAGGTGGCCGCGAGGGGATTCGCTTGAATGACGTCACGCGAACGCGAAAGAGAACGCCCGCAGAAAAGTGCTTAACATCTCATATCAAACCGAATATTAGAACATTGCATATACTCGTACATTCGTGGAGGTATATTTTTCACCTGCATGGGGACATTTTAAATATCGAGAAGGAAAGATCCATCTGTACTTCGGAAAGCTGACTGGTGAGTCCGTGCTACATCGTTATTCAACAGTAAATAATTCACAGCTAAGACAGCAAATCACTTGCTCATTTAGGTTGTCTACAGTGATATATTTTAATATGTTTTAACCTTGAATATATAAATTGTTTTATGTTAATATTGAATTTAGATCCTCAGTCTGGAATCATCCGCCTCTTGAGAAAATATAGGCTGCAGACTGATGCGTTACTGTTATCGCGTTTCTGATCCGTATACGGTGACGTTTATCCGCATGAGCTATTTCACACAGGGACAAAGGCGCGTTGACTTTTTAAAATTCAGTTTATTTATACATAATGAGTACAATATTCTGACTAACTTGACATTGGTCTACCCACTGGTATTAACATCAAAGTAAACATCGTAAACATACGTCGATTCATTAACGCGCGCGTGCTCGCGTGAGCCATAGACTGAAGATTTATTAAAGGTATAAAACACAGAGCACTGCAGATAAGAAAGGTCGTGGGAATGTATCACGACTAAAAGTAACTTTTTGAGCAACATTTGGGTTTTTGATCTTTGACCTTACATTTCTGTCACTTCTTCACTTCTGTCACCTTTCGAGGGGGTACATTCAGAATTTTATTTACTCAAACGCGCAGTTAATTTAGTAAGTTTATTTGCAAAATGATATTTTTTCGTTGGTACCACATTGTACTTGTTAATACAGTGATGGTAGAGACTCAAATAAGTGTCTGACTGTCCTAAGAATTGCTACGCAAATGACCATGTGTTTTCTTTTGCTTTTCAGAAATTTGGAATGGAACTAAATTTGTCCAAGAACGCAGTCTCTTGCGGCGATCCAGGTACTGCATGCCTCATCATTTTATGCGTAATATAAGATACGGAATACCGAGCAATCTTACCGATAAGACCGATAAGACAATGTTACCGATAAGACCGATAAGTAATCCTACCGATAAGATTGGCCAATTTTGTGTGAAACAACATTAATATTTTATAAATATTTATTTATTCCATCAAAAGGAAAACACTTAAACAGTAGTCAACATGCACAACATGCAGGACTGAAGACAGGATACTAACTTTATACTAAATATGTTAGAAGGGTTAGAGTAACCCGAACCCTAACATTCTTGAATTTCCCCTCTGGGATCAATAAAGCGATCTATAATAACGTGATCTACAATTGTGATCTACAATAATGATCTATCTGTTCACATATTTCCCATCTATAGGCCCCGCTGTGCCTCAGAGTCGTTACAAAAACGTGCATGCGAAATTATTAGTGCGAGTAGTTTTTGCGGCTAAATACTGCGGTAACATTAAAACACGTATCATATATAAATGTATAGAAAAATAAAATTACACCAAAAGGAACAAGTCCTTATAAAATAGTTTCATGTTTAAAATAATTTATTTGTAGATGCTGACGTCAGCGGGAACACTTCAACACACTAACACTGTGGTTCCTATTCAGTAAATACTTCTAAAAAACATAAATAACGGCAACATGCAGTGACTAACTGCTGTCAAACGATTAGTTGTAAGGGGCGCTATTCATGTGATATTCATGACTGTGAAGGTCATAAGGTCAGTGAAAGAGTGACACGATATAGAGTCCTGTTAAAATTTACAATTAATAAAGCACTGCGTTCAATCTGTGTTCAATATTGCGTCGATTGCGATTTTCCCATTCTATAAACAATATTTTGTGATATTATTAATTCCGTAGGTGAGCGTAGGCTAGGGTTCGGGTAAGGGTAAGGTTAGGGCTAGGGTGCTATGGGCAGGTGTAACGGGTAAGATACCACAAAGGAGCTAAAATGAAAAACGGATTTAAAATCGCTTCTAGTGACAGAAATGCAGAATTTAGTAATTTCTGTTTCATACCGATCGTGTCTGCCATTTTTAAAAAATATATATTCATTCCCTCTTAAACCTTTGATAGCATCGATCTTACATGATCTCGCGCATTTACTTATCATGGAGATTAGATCGTATCAAATTGAATACTTCCATAGCTTATACTGTGTACTTACAATAAATTTCTTTGATATTTGCACTAAATACATCACTGAATGTTAATTATAAAAACTTCTGAACAGCGATTTTTTTCTCGAGTTCAAAACAACATGTCACTCCCAGAGTCGCACGGAAATAATACAATTGCAGTAGGAAGGACACTAAACAAATTAATGAAATCTAAGGTGTTGTTAAGGGTTGCACAAATGCGTTTGCAAACAGCCTGAAGGGAGACGCTACCAGTTCGACGGGGTCTTATATCAACTTAAATGTCATCAGTGACCTAACAATGCTTAAGGACACCGGCACCTACACACTGACTTAGGGGCACGTCTTCGCCTAGCCGATGTCATTACTGTTACGAAGGGCAACATGAACTGTCCAGAATTCATAATAACTACAACTAGAACTGATGTCCTGTCTATAAGCCCATCAAGCTAAATTCACTTGGGATTCGTTTATTATGGTGAGCCAGCTCTGGACCTAGTGGAATTTATTATAGAATACCATGCTGAATATACTGAATTGGCCTATTAAAACTAAACAATGCTTTGACAGAGTACGGTTAAGGTTAGGGTTATGGTACCACCCCCCCTCCCCCGACACACACACCAAATTATTTAGCTCATTTCACCATAGCCCTAAAAAAGCTCAAGTGCACTGCAGCGTTTGTGCTAATGTGTATGTTGCTAATTATGCTAATGTGTAGGCTTTACTTTCCTTACTTTTGTTTTTAAATCAGTGTTAATGCGTATCACCAGCTACACAACGTTGATGTGTAACAGCAGTTACACATCGTTGATGTGTAAACTTCATTCATAAGAGAGATAATAGCTAACCATTGGTTTTGCAAATACTAAGCACACATCACAGACCACAGGCTACCAATAATCAAACGCATTTTCTAACCGTATCAATGACAACAGACCTGACAAATAATTTTCACCCACCAGCAGGCGCAGCTGAGCTTCCGGTGGGATTTAAACTGTAACTGAACTCGAAATGTTAATGAAGACAAATTTTATGTGAAGTCCAAGAGCAAAGTAAATTCTATCAAAGATAAAATTAACAAATAAACCCCTGTGGAAACAGCAAAACCATGTAGCTATTTACATGAAACTATGACTTATAAATGCGGCCTATACAAGGGATAAATGCAACGTATACAAATAGGCTGAAATAAAGTACAATTTTCATGTCATTACAGTTAAAATAACTGTAGGCTAAAGACTTACGTTTGGTTAATAATATTTTAATATGTTAATATATTTGCATACAGTACTCTTCAGAACTGGCAAAATCGCATTCCAAATTCGACAGTTCAATATATAGTGTATGTGGTTACTTTCCTTTAAACTTTAACTATAGTTTATTTCGCCTGCGTCACTACTTGCATAGATATCCAAAAAAACGCATATAAAAATAAAATAATTGTTATAATAAATAAATAATTATTAGAATATAATAAATACACCTTTTATATTAGTGCTAAACATTTAACATACGTTTTATTTAATATAGGGGGTGACTGAATTAATGGTACAAAACAGATATGTGAATGTATGATGTCCTTCCCTCTGTGTGTCCATGTGTTACACATTACAAACTGTGTTACCTATATTGAATTTAAGATTAAGTTCTAATCTTCCAGTCGTTGACAATCACTTTTTATAAAATGGGCAGCATACTGTTCTAGTGTGAAGAAGCTGTTTTCCGCGTACACAGATCTTTGAAAAATCCCGGCAGGCCCGTGACAGCTGTTTATTCAGTTCAGCACATATTCAAGATTAACATTGTGCGCCTGTGTAAAAGCGCGCGCAGCTGTCCAACGATACGGCATAATTCAAACCCGAGAACATAAAGGATACATTTTCCTCCAGAGTTCGAGATAGAATGTGAAGTGAATGCAGTAACGTGGCGGGCACTGCTGAGAAAATATGCTCGATCTGGCACAAGGATTATTGAACGCGCATTGTGGGTGGGTCCCTGTCTCCAAACGGGGAGGAGAGGATGGGTGGTTCATTACTCTCCAAGCTGCTACGGCACTTCCATTCGGTCATACCGCACACAAACACTCCAGCGGAAACCGAAAGCTTACAGCAGCTACTGACGAAGGTAATACTGGTAGTCTTAGCTTGGAAATATCGGGGAGATCGGACTTAACATTTTTTTCTTGAAATGGGCAGGCACTGGTACAGTTCGATGGACGTAATGACATACTGAAGCTCGCGGTGCAGGAGTGGACAGTTATTTAGTAACACGCATCGTTTTTTTCCCAAGGAGGAATGAATTTGGACAGAATCGCCGATACTGTGAGACCCCCGCCAGCGCGCGACATGGCCTCTACCTTTCATTTGCCGAGAACTTCTAACACGAGAGACACATTAGAGCATTCAAGCAGCGAATCTTCAGATACTGAGATAGCAGGTAAAGGCCTTCATTACTGTGTATTTCTCTTACTTTGCTATCACTGAATTCTTTTTTCAGCAACACGCCTCGACTTGATATAATAAACTACATCTTAGCACGCCCTGCAATTCAAAAGAGTATGTTAGAACAAAGAGGCAGCAGCGTGACAAACCCTCGTTCCTGTACGTCAGGGAAGTAGAGCTCACCTGACGTGCAAACTGAAAATAGTATGAAATAAGTCACGCGCTCGATGATTTTTCTTTTTTCTCAGAAATTTCTCCAAAAACGTTTCTGCAATAACCCTAACCATTAACGTAGTATTGTCTAAAATAAGAGTAGTACTGTCTACAATAGGAGTAGTACTGTCTATAACAGGAGTAATACTGTCTATAATAGTACTTTCTACATCGGCTTTTACTGTGCTTGTGTCATTCGTAACCATGTCCGACAGTGTGTGTGCATACACACACACACACACACACGCACACACTTCATTAATGCTTATTAAAAAATAGCACATTGACTTAGTTATGGAGAAACTTAATTGTGTTTTCTTAAAAAAGAGGTAGGAAATACAACTGTAGCATAATGTCAGGCATGAATATTTTACCACTTAAACTTCTATCAAGTCTGCTAAAATGAATTGTACACACCTTAAAACC
>JAOYMR010000002.1:25420879-25444164 GCA_025802075.1 Tenebrosternarchus preto
CTCCACCATGTGTAGGTCTCTTATTCAAAACCATAGCAGCTCCCACAATGGTGGATACTGAGGAGGATATACCATGGTATCTGTTGTTATGTATTATTCTGTTACATTTTAAAATCTAAGCCTAAACTATATTTTCTCCACGTTTTATTTTTATAGGTGTGGTTCAAAAACCGAAGAGCGAAGTGGAGGAAGAGGGAGCGCAACCAGCAGATGGATCTGTGTAAAAACAGCTACCTTCCCCAGTTCAGCGGTCTGGTGCAGCCGTATGATGACATGTATCCCGCCTACACCTATAACAACTGGACAAACAAGGGCTTGGCTCCAGCCCCGCTGGCCACCAAAAACTTTCCTTTTTTTAACTCAATGAGTCCTCTCACGTCACAGTCTATGTTTTCGGCCCCAAACTCAATCTCATCGATGAGCGTTGCTTCGAGCATGGGTCATTCGGCCGTTCCCGGCATGCCAGCAACAGGCTTGAACAACATCAGCAATCTGAACGGCATCAGCAGCTCGACGATCAATTCGGCGATGACTTCGCCCACGTGCCCATATGGGCCTCCCGGTTCTCCGTACAGCGTCTATCGGGACACTTGTAATTCCAGCCTTGCGACCCTGAGACTGAAATCGAAACAGCATCCAACATTCGGATACAGCGGTTTGCAGAGTCCCGGTTCCAGTCTGAACGCGTGCCAATACAACAGCTGACGAATTAACGGACTCAAACGCGCGAATCAGGCAAATGACAACTGGAGAAGTTGCAACTTTTCATTTTTCAAATGGATTATGCGGGTTGTCTATGTTTACCTGAACTTGCACAATGATTTAAAATCCATGTTTTGGATTTCAAAGTGATGAAGATATGTTACATTGCAACACTGTAAATAGCTTAATGTATTTGAACAAAAACCCTGCGTTTAAACAACAACTATCTTTTTCTGACACGGGACATTTAGACAGACTGATATAAACTAGGAATCATTATCATGGTAATGGAATGTATATAACTTTAACCCTTTTGTCTCATGTAGCACGGATCTTATTAAAAAAAACTTTGGCGCAGTTCCCGACTTTCTTTTTTCTTTTTCGCGCTTCTCACTAGCAGGCTTTTGTTTTAAATTGCATTTTTCGTTTCGTTTTTAGTTTTTGTTCATCGTCATTTATTTGAGTGCAAAATATTTTTGTACAGACTTATAAAAGGAGTATCTTAAATCCAACGAAGCAATTATATAATGTACTCAAAAAATGAAGCGTCCTCGTGTGTCTATAAAAATATTTGAATAAATAAAAATTAAATACAAAATTATGCATATATTATACATACAGCTGTCACGAAGGAGGCGGGGACCTAAAAGCTCTACATTTACTCAGTCTGAATTACGTTTTAGTGTTAAAACTTCCAAGCGATGCCAGCTGCTAAAGACGTTTAACCCTTGCAGTACTATGGTTAGGGTTTGGGTACTTTTGACCATGAGATTATGTTTTCGTTCACCTTTGAAAACTACATAAAATGCGTTTAATCAAAATGTTTACTCAGTCATTCTATTATTGATTGTTACAGATATCAATGATTCTAGACTGTAGTCAGGTTTAACCATAGTCTTAAAAATAGCACCAAACCTATGCTAGTAACTGCAG
This sequence comes from Tenebrosternarchus preto, assembly GCA_025802075.1. Taxonomy (NCBI): domain Eukaryota; kingdom Metazoa; phylum Chordata; class Actinopteri; order Gymnotiformes; family Apteronotidae; genus Tenebrosternarchus; species Tenebrosternarchus preto. The sequence continues at coordinate 25,422,515 of JAOYMR010000002.1, forward strand.
CACATACTCTTTACAACATTCAAACACGTTTAACGGACAAAATACCGGAGTTCATTGGTGTTTTCCTTTTGACTGCCTGGCTTTACATTAACTTTCTGGACTAGTCCATATCAAATAATAAACTTATGAGTATACTTGTAATTTTGCCCTTGTACTTATAAAGCTGTTTCAGAATTGGTGACTCCTAATTCATTTTCGTGGACGTGTAGGGTCTGTTACGCATACAATCCCGCAGTCAATCATTTTTGATCCTCCATATCTTAAACCAGGCTTCTGAAGTGGCAAATAGTTTAGGTGTAATGATATCTAAATATTACTCGCAGACTAACTGAAATTGTGATTGTGATCTGGTTAAACTTTAAAAGCAAACGCTATCATCGATCAGTACAAAGGCGTATCTCCTTATCTTAGTTTCAACTATTAATTCACCACTTGCTATCAGTATTAATGATTCACACCGTTGTGATTTAAGTCTATTAATGTATGCTAAGTAAATGTTTACTACCCCGACCTGGTAGTTATCATTGCTATAATATACAGTTGTAAAAACAGATTAATACAAACAAATAAACAATTGGAATTAATTATTAAATTAAGTTTTGAGATTTGTGCACATCAGCTCTATTCACACTGGCTGGTGCATATGTAATGAGTGCATATGTAATGAGTATAGGCGCGCACCCTTTCTCTATTCACACTGGCTGGTGCATATGTAATGAGTATAGGCGCGCACTCTTTCTGAACAGCAGCACGTACATGACACGTTTAAAGCGTCATATCTACTGCCAGTGTGATTTATACGCAATTTATCATTATGTGTAATTAAGCATTTTGACAACTGTTAACAACCACAGCATATAACAAATAACTGTAAAATAAAAACCACATTGAAAACATATTAAATATACCAACCTAAATCAAACAATATTGCGAATAATCACGTTCAGCTAAAAAATAAAAGATACAAAATTAATGCGGTGTTCAATGTGTAAATTAAAATTTTTGGATCATTTGGAATTTTCGAATTCACTTTTCGCTTTTTTCTGTTCATTCTGCTTGAGCAAATATTAATATGTATCGCAGAAGACATAAGTACCTCTATAGAACGTCTTCAGAGCAATCAAAGTAATATGGCATTTTGACAAATAAAAGACTACGCATTCAAACAGAGTCGTATTTTTATGTTGCAATGGAAAGTCATGTTATAAAATACTTAGTTTATAAAGGTAGTTGTTATGATAATTCATAATAATTAATTTGGCAAAACGTTTGACAAGTATAATCCGATGAAAAAAAAATTAACGCAAGAAAAAAATCCGTTATATCTGTCACAGCCTCCATCAACGCTCACCTACAGCGTTCACACACACACACACACACACCTTCAACCTACAGCGTTCACACACACACACACACCTTCATCCTATAGCATTCACACACACCATCATCCTACAGCGTTCACACACATCCACCCACAAACCATTCTATAGCATTCTCACATGTACACATTCATCCTACAGTGTCCATACACACACAGCGGCGTTTGACAGTGTCCACACATACACCGTCACCCAACAGCATTCACACACACACATACACACTCACACACACCATCTATGCAGAGACCTATAGGGAGAGCTTATCCAGGTAATAGGTAGCTACCCTATGATATCCAGCACAATAACTATACTAACTAGAATCCTTAGTCAATAACAATATAAAAGCCAGCATCCTCAGTTAATAACTAGTCTATCATAACAACAGATAATTATATGCTTAATTTTAGTATGATGATATTTATTGAAACATATTTTATATGGCTGAAATCGTTTAAATAAAACCTATTCTCCTCACTAGTATGTCAGATAACACTGTGAGAATAAAAAGAAACTCAAATCATAGCAAACTCTTCTAACAGACCTAGGGTTAGACCTTCTAACAGACCTCTATTTCAGGTAATTCTCTGACCATGAAACCTGCTATATGGTAAATGTAAGTGAACTGTGCCTCCACACATGTGCCACACCAAACAGTTATCCAGTCCAAGAATGATTAACCAAAGTGCCCTAGTGATTGTGGCTTTGACCCAGATGTCTGTAGGTGGTGATCACCTGTTCAGGGCGTTTCCCTGCAGGTCCAGTATGTGCATATTTAAAACAATTAAAATGGGATTGTAATTGAAGTCATTAAAAGCAGTACATAGATCCTCCATCATCATGTAGTCCAACCATGTGGAGAAAAGAATACCTACACCTGCTCCATCAACTTGAAACTCACACACTTGTTTGAATGGGTCAAAATATCTGTCAGATAAATGTAAAAAAAACTAAAACAACTAATTGTTAAATATTGTTTAGGAAAATAAATAAACAGTTAAATACAGATAATTAATATATTTATATGGTTAATTAATACGCCAAAATTCTAAATATAAAATGGACTAAATAATTAAAAATAACAAATGTATGTGTGCTTCCACATATAATTTTTGCTGTGATATAATGTTTGCTTTAACAAAAGTAAGAAAAGCTGCAAAAGAAAATTTAAGAAGACCTGAATATGGAATGTATACATATCCAAATGTACATATAATAATCCTCTGTCACTCTGGGCATGTGTGATAATCCTGTGTGTTACTCTGTGTGTATATGTGATAATCCTGTGTATGTTACTGTGTGTGTGTGTGTGATAATCCTGTGTATGTTACTATGTGTGTGATAACCCTGTGTAAATTACTGTGTGTGAGAGATAACCCTATGTTACTCTGTGTGTATATGTGATAACCCCATGTAAATTACTGTGTATATGAGTGATAATCCTGTGTAAATTACTCTGTGTGTGTGTGATAACCATGTTTATGTTATTCTGTGTGTGTGATGACCCTGTGTATGTTATTCTGTGTGTATGAGTAGACCTGAATGGTTTAACAGACTCACACAGATGCCCTTTGGCCACATTTAATAGAATTGTTGTTGTGGAACCACCTATAAAACCCTTTATCTTTGTTCAGGAAAACATGATCATTTGATAAATGGTTTTTGCATATTTTGATGCCACATTTTACTGTCTTGGTTATAGTCATCCACCAGTTGATAAATGAGCTAGTGGAATTCCCAACTTATATTAAAACTCCAGAAGTAGACTTGTCCTACTATAACCCAACACAGAACTCTGGAATTGGGCATGAACTCCTGTAACTACCCCAACTAATGTGGATCTGGTTCAGTTCTATACAGAGACATAATTAGTACACTAGATCCGGGATGTGATGCTTTACTTGTTTTTAAGGTCAGTATTCTGATTGATCACCGAGTAGAGAACTGCTCCACAAAAGCAGAAAAAACTGTAATCTGAACTCACAGCTAGGATGTAGTTAAAGAATATTCCCATTACCAATTAGAGAGGGTAACTGAATACACTGTATAGTACTTTTTTACAGTGAATTTGAATCTGAATTTAGAACATTTCTTACAAATGATTTATAAGTCATAGAGCAATTAAAATGTACATTATGTATACATGACATTCATCAGTAAACTTATCATAAATAAGTACAAACCTACTCCTAAAATGGACAATGTATCATTGCTGCCTATATTTAGCCTGCAGAACATCCCTCTTCAGTACCCAGCAGTAATCTGCCCACACAGAGCCACTCTGCTTTTCTCTGCACTTTTGCATACTGTACATAAAAACTTTGCTTTTGAATGAAACAAAATCATTGTTGACCAGTGCTATGTGTACACTGTCTTAAACAGGAATATAACAGTATACTGAAGTGTTGCCATCCACAGTGAAACAGCAAGCTCTAGCCAGTTATTTAATTTTTATTATAGTATAAACTAAACAAACAAATACTAAGTAAACATTTATGACTGAATTAAGTATTGCAATAACGGTTTATATTTAGGCGCATTTTATTTTTAGTGTGATGTCTGTTCAAAATGTTCTCCATTATTTACATTTTCATAATAATTAGATTTGTACTTTTATTGGATGTTCTCCCACAGCTAGGGGCTCCTTTAAGAGAACACACACAGCTCAGAAAGGAGATCAATTATTGGAAATTGAGCAAGAACTCAGAACTTCAGATCACTCTGTGTGCAACTCTTCCTTCATGACCAAATAGCACCATTCAGAAATGCAGTTTCTACCGTGGGAGCTCCATATATCCCACCAGATACTACATCTGGCTCCTTGGTTTCTCAGGCTGTTGCATCTGACAAACTTCTACTTTTACAAACTTTTCAATAGAACTCAAGATTACACACATTTGTGAGACAACAAAGTGCCACATCATAAAAAAATATAAACAACTGTCCTAACGAGCTCTACTTGGATATCCATGGTGGCTGCTGCTCAGTGACAACGTTTCCACTGAAGATGCTAATGAGGATCAAGTAGCCCATTAGAACGAGGCCATTGTTGAAGATTCAAATGGAGAATCAACTCAAGGTTTAAGGCTCTGCTGCATATTTGTCAATTTGAAAGCATAAACATGACTTACCTATATAATATAAACCTATATTTTTATTCTACAGTATACTTATTATTGCTATTACATTTACAACCAAGGATCGATCCTCTACCAACAGCTTCCGACTTAGAAAATCGATAACGCGATAGACTTGTTGCTGAAAAAGAAATCTCATATTGCCTGCATCTCCTGTCTTTCAGGTCTTTTCTTTCCATCGTGTTCCTAAGCCCGTTTTAAAGAAGACTGATGCAATACAGTTATTGTCGCAGTCAGTGACTCGTCAGTGCTTAAAATATCAACTGTCTTCAAGGATACCTTCAAAATGATGAAGCCGCGGAAAATTGACCGTTTTTCGTCTAGGTCTTTAACACATAGTAAGGTTACACATCTATTATTTTAAAACAGTAAAACTTTGAAAACTTCGTTTAAATTTTAATAAGCTTGCGCACGTGTTGCAGACAGCATTCCGTTAATCCTTTAATACGCTTGTCCATCCCAGTTAGAATATACATCGGCTACGGACAGACCCTGAGCCGCGGGCCTCTCAATCAGCTGCTCCACATATTTGCTCGAAGCAGACACACCCAGCCCCAGCAGGAGTCGTCAATAATTTATTTTACTCTTTAATCAAATACAAAACTAACACTGCTTAGTTCGGTAGCCCACCACTAAATAGCTTAGACATCTTGTGCATATATTAAACAAAGGCCTATAGTCCTATTATCAACATTTTTCAAAAGCAAATTGTATTGTATTGCACATCAGCTATAAGAAATGTATATTAAAAATGACATGGATTAGGCTATAGTAAATGTACATTCGACATTATTGAGCTGCAGGAAAATGTATACGGGTACAAATAAATTAATAAAATAACGTAACAGTTAATAATCTCTTTGACCCAGCGCCAATAAGGTCCAGAAGAGAGATCAGATTTATTTAATGATATCTAGCAGCTTAGATATTTTGTAAACTGTAGCCAGCAGAAGCTACCCAATAGCCTAGCTGTGAATCTGCACATAAGATCAAGCTTAGTAAAAACTAACGTGAAATTTAAACATTTGATCTTTTTACGAAACATGAACGTTTTATGAAACCAGGTAAAATTATTTCTCTCCTGTTATGAAAGCAGAAGTGCTACTTCCGAAATCAGTTAGTTACTGTGACATTCAAGGAAAATCAACTGAAACCAAGCGCGCCACACTGGTTTCCATGGAAATCGGGCTGCTCATTCACTGACTCAGCTAGCTATCGTTAGCAATTAACGTATTTTACCAAAGCGTATTTCAGAAATAACGTTAGCAAACTCTTTCCATCGCAGTTTAACTGTGCACTTGTAACTTGATTTTAGATAGTCTAGCGATATCTTTTTATATTGCAGCATAGACAAACATTAACGCCTTAGTCGAGAGTTAACATTATAATCATTGTATAATCAAATCTTTCAGCTAATTTAGTGAAGCGTACATGAGAAATGCTGCAATCCCATATACACATTTAATTGTGTTCAGGAAAATGGCGCCTATTACTGCTTTTATCCGTTGTCCGTGCCTCATAAACAACTACTGATGCTCTTAATGATCTTGACTGTAAATATGAGGGGGATTATACGGTAATCAGAACCCTTTCAAATAATTTGATCACTTTTATTAATTTTATTATAATTGCGAGATGAGTTGCACAGAGGGGTTAAAATCACGTGTAAACCCTCCTGTCATTTACAAAACCGTCTTATGTCACATAGCAGCACAGATATTCACAACTAGTAACAGTTTTCATTATGGTATTCCAGCTGTTTGACAAGAAATTAGCTACCATGCACACAGACTAATTTTGTAATTTTGTTTGCAAACATAAATAAGGTTAATTTCTCAAATAATATCCAACAGCCATTTCACACACAGTTAAAGTTACATGAAAACAACAACTCAAAAACTACTGTCTGTAAATGGAATTCACCTTTCTTGTATTTATAAGGCAAAATGACACAAGAAAAATCTTGAAGTCTAGTTGACAGATTTGCCTGTCTGTTAAGTTCGAGTGCTTGAGTAGCATAGCTAGGGTTGGTTAGTCGATGGGGGACAGACCAACACCTGCCAATAAGTGTGAAATTAGCCTTTGACTGTCCTACATAGTCAATGCAACTTTATCAATAAATTTGGCCAGTCGGATGTCTTTCTGTGATAGCCCTCCGCAGTCATGTGTCGTCAGAGTGATCTGGACCTGAAAGAGAGCACAGAGATACAACAACAACAACAACCATCTCACTAGAAACAACACACCATCAGCAAAAGGTGAAGCACAGTGGAAAGTAGCACTTGCAAAGTTCAAAAGCTGCAGACACTTTAATAACTGCAGGATTAATGTCTAAATTCCTTGCACTGCAATTGAACTGCCACCAGTCACTCAGAGGCTAAAGTGTGATTCAGAAAGATTTGAGGCCCTGTTTGCCATATCCACTACTACTTATTTCACAAAGACAGAAGAAGGGGGTTCTTTGGGAAAAGATTTTCACCAGAAAATGTCAGGATTATTTTCCAATCTTCTCCCTTTTTCTTGCTGGGCCTCTCAGTACTTGGTGTGAAATGTGAGCTAGTTCACTACACAGCATGACTGTTTGCAATGTAAACCCAATGTGTTCAAAGGACCTTGGGGCCTCCTGCTGTCCGCTGAGCAGCAGCTGAACTGCAGCAAAACTGCTGCTCCAGGGCAAAGCATCGGTGGCTCAGTGGAAGTTATTACCTTGTTATAAACATTGAACCACTCTGGATGATGGTTCATCTTCTCTGCTTGCAGAGCCACTCGAGACATGAAGCCAAAAGCCTGCAGAAAACAGACTATTTTAGCAGTGGAAGGGTCCCTGAATTACTCCTGTCTCCACCCTCAGGATGTAGCAAACACTTAATTCCACAGTGGTCCACAGTACCAGGATTATTCCACATTTGTCCCCAGTACCAGGATTATTCCACAGTGACTGTTCTCAAGACAAATATTTTGTCTTCACAAGGCTGTAATTTAACTTAAAAATATTCCAGCATCCTCAGGTCCCAGTCCACAGCTGCAGGTGAGTAATGATGCTTTACTAATTCAAGGCTTCAAAAGTTATACAGCCTGAACTGAATTTCCCTCTGGGAACAATAAAGCAAGAAAGCAAGAAAGCTGTCTATCCATCCATATAAGTATCTGTAACGCTTCACCTCATCATCATCAAGTGGGAAAATGCTAATAAAGGCTCCCACCTTCATCCATGCCAAATAAATATTATGAAAAACCTTCAGAATGTTTGTTTGGTCAGCAACAAAACCTGTAAGAGCAGAATGATCTGCCCATGGCCTAAAGCTAACGCTTACCCGCACCCCAACACCTCCTGTAGGCTTCACTAATACCTTACTCATGTTCAGTCTGTGTAGTATTCAACAACAATTTATCAGTTTTGTTGTATGGTATATCTCTACATACAGCTCACTAAGTGTCATTGTGCAGCAACAAATTATTGTAAACAATCAATGAGGTGAAACACCTTTAAAAGATCTAGTTGAGATGGATGCCTACTCTTTTAAAAAAAAGTGTAACTAAGCACACACATCCACACACGTGTTCCAATCAGGACCATTCAGAACATGATTATGTGAATTTCAGTTACCTACAAAGACAAAATCTTCTGCCTGCTGTGGGGAAGGAAAACACATCAGTACCAGCCATTTCAGAGCAATTTCCCTCTGCAATCTCAATTAAGCCTCTAAACACTTCCTTGGATAATTAGATCAACTGAACGGCCATTGTACACCAACTATCTTTGCAGGCCAATCTGTCGGCTTGTCCACCTTCTGACATAAAGAGACAGAGGTACTTGCAAGAGGAAATTGCTTGGACTCTAGTGTGTTGTAACCAATTTCCAACACATGATGTAACACGATCAGCAACTTGATCAAACTGGCTATCAAGGAAACTATCTTGCAATCAATTTAAAATAATTGGAAGATTTCTGCAACTTGACCCAATTTGAGCAAGCAGTCTGTTCTTTCTCAACTTTCATTAAGAACTTTGGCAATTATTAAATAACTAACCCTGCTGAAAAATCTCTGCCTTTGTCTGACGGACTGAATCTAAAAGATAATATGAATTTACTGTTAAAAGCTGCAACACAGAGTGTTGCTCCATGCTTATTTGCATTCAGGGTTTGAATTTAATTTGGCTTTAGCCTACAAACACCAACTAAGCAACGGTCGAATGTTCAATTTCCTGAGTTTCATTAAGTTAAGAATTAGTTAAGACAAAAAAAAAGAAAGATTTTCACACACCCACAAACACTCTCTGCCATAAATGGGACACCTCTGAGGCCTCTGACACCAAATCCAAAAAGGTCAAGGACCATGGTTCTCTGGCTCTTTGTTTACCTTCATTGTGTGGAACTCTCTCCTCTGCTCTAGCCACTCTCCAGTCTGTCAAAATCAGGTAATTTGACTTGACATACTGCAGGCCCTTGTCTCAAATAATCAGAACCAGCCGGTCTTGGATCGGTATGCCCCCCCGCCCGCCACTTTAGGCGCATTTTGTGCTATTACGGCATGATTGTCATAAAATACTGAATGAGGGAGTTTTGACGTTGAAGTGCTGTTCCTTGGTTGCGACTGGGCTGAAATACAGCCCTACATTCAAACACATGTGTGTTATTTACAGATAGGCTTTCGGCGGCACAGGGCAGAGCCTAGGGACACCCAGTTCTCATGCCAAGCCTAAATGCAGATTCTGGCATGCTTTGCTTCACAAGCCCCAAACACCCCCTTCCCTTACACGATTATTATTCCGTGTCCAACAGCCAAAATGCAGTGTCCAAACCTTCATGCCTCCAGAGAAAATCAGCTAATGCCATGATCATTACAGCCCTTATACAAAGCCCATAGGCCTTCAGCCTTCCTTTGACAACTTCTGTCAGACTGGTTATTGCAGTTTTCCCTCACACTGCTTCCCTTAGCAGGGAAACAATGTCCCACTTTTCAAATATCTTACATATCAAGACATTCTTAACAAAGGATACATTTAATTGAAGCTTAACTATCACACAACTGCTTCAGAAGCAGTGTGTGTGTGTCTACTCCCATGATACAGTCTTGAAAACACCCAACGCTGTAGTCTTTAGGTAGGACAGCACATTACAGTGCCATAAGCTTTTCATTGTAAGAGAAGTGTAGTGGTTGTTATTATCTGCACGCACGCACGCACACACACACACACACACAGTGAGAGACAGAAAGAGAAAGGAAGAAAGTTCCTTTTCCATCATTTAACTCTTAGATTGATGCAGAGAAAAAAAAAGAGAGAGACCATAAAGACCTTTCACCGAGTCGATTACTGGCTCTCTGGCATTTTTGAACCACAGCCAGCGGTCTCATTGCTCCAAAGAGTCCAGTTTTGTTTGTGTTGTTTAACACAGTTGTAACATTTCCAATAAGGAAAGGTTTTTAAGAGATTCTGGAACGGAGCCTTATGTAAGAATGTGGAGATTTTGGGGTTCTGCACATCCACTCTAAAGGTAAAACTTTGAATGAAGTATTCAGTTGCAGGTGGGTGGAGGTGAACAGCAAGTGTTTCACATGCCTGGACCTGATGCAGTGCACCATTATGCTGCATGTTCCATTGGTTGTCAAGAAGAGGTTATATCCAAGAATACTGCAACGAGCAAAAGTGTGTGTATATGCGTATGCATACGAATGTGTGCATATATGTGCGGCAATCCTAGGTGCATGGTTCAGAGTTTCGTTTCTTTAGGATAATAGATATTTTTCCACTCCAGGTTCTCATTTCCCTTTAAGCACATAATCAACATTAAAACTGAAATCTTTTAAAGAATCATTTTAACAGAATGTTAGAATGCATATCAACAGCTGCTCCAAAAACGGCCTCTTAGTATTTAACACTGATTTTAAATGAATATTATCCATGTATAACTATTCTGTTCATCTGTCTTAAAAAGGCTGATTCACACATGAATTTAAATAAACAGAGATTCACAAATGAATCTACATTATTCTTTCAATGAGTGCATTATGACAGGCCAAAACTTACAATGCATAAGTTACAATTTGACATACATGATTAAAAATAAACTCTTATTCCTTAAATACCAGGCAACAATTTCTACTGATGGCTAAACACTCAGAGATACATTTTCATCTGTGGTGTAAAAAGAAAGGCACTCAGTAACCCAAACATTAAATCCACATTGTCACCTTCAGGACAAGCAAAAGTTTGTCTCCAGAACTGCAGATGGCTCCAGAACAGAGTCTCTCATGGCAAACACTGGGTTACACCACCCACAAACCAACTTTAGAAAAGCTACCTGACCTGCCAGCTAAAGTTTTCCATCAGACTGTCAATCTTTTTTCAATTAGATTTTCTATTAAAGATCTCCATAGGAAACAGCTTTTACCACAAGCATGAACAAGACAAACATGATCTACAACAAACACACACACACACACACAGAATGAAAATGGTCAAGATGGAAAAAAATGCAAGCATGACTGCTATAGCAGAGTGATAAACACACAAACCGCAGCAGGACAGTAACATACAGAAACACAAACATGCATAGACACACACACAGAAGAAACATGACTGTCAAATACACACAGAGGAGGAACATGTGGAATAGTTAGATAGTTAGTGGTTTTTTGAGCCAGATGAAACATTTTAGCCAATTTGACTGTTTGTGAAAGAAATCATTTTGATCGAAACCTCAACTGCACTCCAGCTGAGCTCTGGTCCCTATCAGAGTGATCAAAACTGACACCCAACCCCGGTAAAAAGAAACCAGGGGGAGGCAGTGCTTCAGACCTGAGGAAGTGTAAAAACAGGATAATATGGTGTAATGGAGCTAAAACAACTAACGTCTGGATTAGTGACCTCGGGCTGGTGATGCAGGTTGGCCCAGCAGGGTAAAAAGGAGATGGCAAACTATGATACCATGATATTACCTGGAGCAGGTATGCTAAGGCTTCTGCTAAAAGCTACCCATTCACACAAAGGAAAAAAAAAACCTTTCTGTTATCACTTTGGTCAGTCAGTCGACTATTTAACAAAGATATTGTATATATGTAGTAGCTCAGAATGAAGGCAGAAAAAAAATCAAAGCCCTTTTGACTAATCCTCAAGCATATGTAAGATCTCTTAACAAGTGGGTCAGACTGGAGGTCTGCCAAATTGTTTTGCACCTGCAACCAATCAGCTGAGAGACACACATAAATCTGAATGTTTCTGGGAGAACACAGTCAGCTCTGTCTTTTCTGATTCTTATGAAGAAGAAGAAAAAAACTTCTTGACGGCCCCTGAAGTATAAAAGAAACAGAGCCCCCACAGGGCCTCCAGGAACTGAGTGAGTGAATCGATTCCACTAGTGTGGAGTCTACTGATCAGTGAACGAATCCATTCAACTAGTGTGAAATCTAATGATCAATGACAATGATGCACTGCCATTGGATGATGGAGGAGTATGTTATGTATAGTGCTGAGGAGGCAGCTATGATGCGTTTCATGCTGCTTTGAAAGGCCAATACTATTATCTGAGCTGTCACTCAGTCTGGAGTCAAGCAGCAGAGGCTTTGCACAAGGCACCTTGTGGGAGGAGTCACTGGTGTGCAGAAATGAAACACACCCTTCAGGACAGAACAATTTAGAAGCATTTGTCACCAAAGCACACAGCCTGGGATGCAACATACTGATGCCCATGTCCCCTAATGCCTCCATCAATGAAAACACCCACAATACCACAAGTAGACAGCTCTGCTGAACTCCGAAGGAAGGGGAATTTCTTACTTTTATTATTGATTCTCAGGTTGAGAGATTTTTAAAAGCTTAATATAAAGCTATGTCAGAAACCTCAAATATATGTATACAATACCAGCCAAAAGTTTAACACAACTGACATCTAGTAGTTTATGCTTAGTGTTTTTAAGACAAATAGAAACAATGAAAATTAACAGTCTACATATGAACTGATTTCCAAAACTGTCTCTCTCTATGCATGCATACTACATACATATAAATTCAATAAGAGGTGTACTGTGGTGCCGCATCCTATTTGCAAGACATTATGACCTCATGAAGATGGTTAAGATGCGTTGTCGTCAAAAGGGCCACTTTCAACCATCTGTGTGTTGTGAGCTTTTATTTAACACAGTATAATCACCTGTGTATTATCTGATTATTGTGACACCTCCACTGATTTCTAAGAATATAGAAAACAGTAAAAAGAAACAATAGGTTTGTCCAAACTTTTAGGGCACAGTGATAACAGAAGACCTGTGGGAGAAAACTGCATACTGAAATAGCACTTATTATATGCAAGGATGTCAGTGTGCTGAATGAGTGCACCTGGTTGAATGTTTTGAAGTGCAGTTCCTTATATAAAGCATCACGACCTTCCACCTCCACCCAGCCTGTAGCCTTCAGCTCCATCAGCAGTGCCTCCCTCTCTGCTGCAGTCAGCCAGAGGGAGTCTGTGGCCTAAAGAAACCACATACACACACACACAAACCTACAACTCTTCCTACTGTAACTTTTTTAAAAAACTAGACAAACACACGAAGTGTAACTGAAATGTCCTACCAATGTACATTTTAACACATATGAAAGCTAAAGTAATTAACTAACCCATTTCCTACTAATGTACATATTAACATGTATGAAAGTAATTAAATAAGGCGTTCGCTCATTACAGACAGGGACTCTGGTTAGGAATTTTAGCACCATCTGCTGGTTAAGAACAACAGTGATCATTAACTATCGACTGGTCAGAAGCTTTGCAGGCAATTGTATCAAAGGGTGTTGTATCTGCTTAGATTAGTTTTAAAACAGGAGTGTGGGAGGAAAAAAACATGATGAAATACCAAGCGGATGTAATGGGGAAAGTATCAGACTAAAATGAATCAGTGTTTGCAACTCAGTGTTGGCAATGATACAGAAAAAGTACCATACTCAAGAGCTTTTTAAGGGCCGTCATACAATCGTGTATAAAAACCCTTATGCGTTTTTCCAAAACATCCCATTTTCATAAGTAAATTACGGAGTGCGACAACTTCAAAGTGTTTTGGTTACTTATGACCCATAGCGAAGCCTGTTACTAAACGTGCGCGAGCTGCGAATCTCAAAACTACTTCCAAATCAAAACTAAAGAAGCGAGGTTTGGAAAACAAACTTTGCTTTGGCTCATACATCTATGGTAGGTGTGGGGTTTTTTTTCTCGATCCAATTTCTCTCTCAGAATAGGTTTCTTTTTAGATTTTTACACGAGTTACTTCCGATGTCCACCAGATGGCAGTCGATGTTGCTTGCCAAGTAACTTCCCCGTCCACCAGTGAGTGAATTTTACGTTCCAACAATGGTCTAGTGACTTCATTCTTACATTTTAGCACCACAATCATATAGGAAAGTCTAATTATGTAATGTAAAACTACGGAAAGAGTATCGTCGAGGTAAAAAGTTCTTAGTAATATTATGTAGAATTATCTAGGATCGATTTTTTGCATGTTTATTATGCAGACGGTTGGAATCAAAGGCTGTTTACCAATAGCCAACGAAATAACGTTAGTCAACATACCACCTGTACGCAAGCGCTCAGATTTCCTTATTGCGTGTACCCATGATGCATATTTCATTTAAAATGCAAGTCTTGACCAGTCTTGGTTTGTTTCGGAGATGTTCAGATCTAAGACCTGTATGAATTCAATATCTAGCTTCTACCGTGGAAATCGCAACGACTACGCAGATAATTAGTGTAATTTAACTCTTCTACTCCAGATGCACTGGTTTGGTAGCTAGTTGGTATACTTAGGCTGGCAGCATTCTTCGAATAAGAAACACCAGTTCTTACCATTTTAGCTGTGCGTGTAGACAGAAAAAAAAATCCCTGCTTGGAAAAAGCACTGCACAATTCACGACATGACCTAAACATTAACCCAAGCATAGTCTCCTGAGGGTACAAAGTATACTACACACGGATACTTTCTGAAGTGCGTTATACCTCTTAGCCACGCCACGAAACTTAGCTGCCTTTTGCTGTGCCTGAAGAAAAATATAGCGCGTTTGCAAAACGTTATCCAAATATTCGCAAAGCACAATATGTGTGCGCAAATAATAAAAATGACCCAGTGTGATTCACATGAAGCAACCGCACATTCGGATCTTAACATTTATTATAACAATAAACCAGGAAGAGTTCTTTTAAAAACGTTTTAGAATAACCATGCGAACAAACTTCTTACATTTGCAAACAACTACATTCAAATTAGAAATAAGAAAATGTCTATTACGCTATTATGTCTCTATAAGTGCGGATTAAAGTCTAATAATAACGTATTATTTTAGAGATGATTGATACTTTAGTGCAACATATTGTTTTGTAAATAAACTACCATCCTACATTGTTTTATTCTAAAGTAACTTAGCAAGGCTACGAATTGAATTAAACACTAATTCAGTGGTTTTTTTTATTGCTCATATGAGCTGCTCAACTCTTTAGTAATGTTCCTGAAGGAGGTATTTGTAATCTTACGGTCTACTTTCAAGACTTTATGTAAATTGCACACAAAATCATTCATATATTTGCAGATGGATTAATTGTTGTGTCTGAATGGATCTCTCGCTATTCTCGTCACTGTATAAGAGAAAAGGGCCAATTTGCTTTAAAGCACTTTTTGTGAGAAATCTTAAATACTCCAAATGTTTATGAGGACATTTGCCAAAATGTGAAACGCATGAACTAAGCCCAAACATGTATGTTTCTATTGCGGCCCAGTACAGAAAACACTCCATAAACGACAATGTACAAAGTTCACCCAATATACTACAACAGAATATAGTTTTTGTTTTTTTTCATGAGATGTCTGCAGCACACACTTATTCCTGGTGTTCATGCTCCTGTCCAGGTATGAGCAGGCGTATGCTGTCGGTCCGTAGAATGGCATAGACGGTAAATCCAGATATGAACAGTACAGAAAACACAAAGAGCCAATCAATGCTCTTCACAGAGACACTGGGTAAAGGGCCTACATGATCCTCTTCATGAACAGTTTGGTCTGGAATTGCTTCAAAACCTAAAGGGGGGGTGTTTATAAACAAGAAATCAGGAGAAGAATACACATTTTTAATATCTTTCTTGAACCACACCATTTAAACTTGGAAAATAAAAATTATGTTAAAAAAGGGAGATTACATATTAATGAGCTGCTTTCAACATTAAATAATTTGAAAACCTTGTGAATGCTCTGGTTTAATAAATCCTTAACCCTGTATGTTTACAGAACATTGGTCTTCAACAACCTCTTGTATGAACCAAATCTTCCTTATTCATTTAATCCATACTTGCATACTTATTGACATAATACTTTTCTCAATCTGAAATGGTACACAAATTTGGTCATTTGCTCAAGAATGAGGCCCTTTATCATCTTCCTTCCTATGGTCTGCTTCTGCCCTGGACAACCCCAACCCCTCGATAATGTCATTTAATATTCACTTGTCGTTTAACAGTTCTGATGCTGAACATCTCCATTAAAACACATGATGCAACATCCTCTCATCCAGCTTCCCCTCGGCTCTCTTTTTCTTTATGTCATGAACTGCCTTTCTTTGGTGACAAAGTGAACATGAAAAGCAACATTACTTTCACATTACATGTATACACTACAGGACAGGATGTAAAATCCCACCACATCCATCTCTACAGGTGTAATGTGCATCTGCCATTCTACTATCTCTCACACCAGTCATTAAATCTGTATACTTCAACTTTTTCCTCTCAAAGACGTCATCCACTTTATCCTCACATAGAATGATCAACTCTATAAATTAAATTTTTTTATTTAATTTCAGAGTATGACACCATGTCCAACCTCAGTGTTGTAACCAGAATACACAGAGGGATCTGCAGATTTTGTTTTTTTTTGTTGCCCGTGTCTACTAACAATTTCCAGTCTATAACCTCATCCCATCTAAATTTACAGCATGCACTCACTCTTCAGCACGCTGCCCCTTTGGTACAAAAGGAACCACTTTGTTACTAATATCAACTAACAACACATTAACTTCTACCCACTTATCAATCACACACAGTAATGCACTAAGCACAATGTCAGTTACACTATTGGTTCTATAATATGACAGTAAAATTTAGAACTTCTCATGAACAGTGACTCTTGCACAAATGGTAGTTCATGACAGTTTAGATTTGACATTGCATTCATGTCATGACATCTCACAGTAAATGGACTCTACACCAAAAGTACAAGAAATTTAAGAATATAAAAGTGTTCTGGCATGAGGCCTATTGTCGATAAACTACTATAACAGTGTCTATACTATAATAAAATAAATTCCAACACTTAAGTGATGCACGTTTGAAAAGCTCACCTGTTTGGTTTGCAATAAAGGATGTTAATGTTTCCAGTGTTCTGTCAGTATGATTGAACCTAGCCATTGGTTTGGCCCCTTGAAAAAGAAGAATGTTGGGAACAGCCACTGTCCCAAATCGAGTGGACAGACTGCAGAAACAGGACAAATGAACAAACACAACATTTAATAAGAGAAAGATATTTTAAATTCTAATTACACACACAAACAAGATACTTGCTAATTATCATACAGCCATTATACTTCTCTAAATGAATTTTCTATATTATAGCCATTGTTAAATAGTGGCACCATTGTTGAGTGATTTTTCTTAATGAAACATCACATTTATAAAAAGCGAAAAACATCAGGTAGAAACGGTGATGACAACCTGCTGTGCTGTGAAGCATCAAGAGCAAGGAAATGCATGGTGGGGAAGACGCGTGGCAGAGCATTGAAGTGAGGAGCCAGATTTGCAGAAAACTGACACCAGGTGGTATAGAAGAGAACCAACGAACACTCTGTACTGCTGGCATTCAAGAACTCCATTAGGTCCTTCAAGAAACATACAGACATTAAATGATCAGATGACAGACACAAACAGAAAATAATTTTTAAAAAAGTAATTAAAATAATGTGACTTCTGAGCCAGGATTAAAGATGCTCTCCTGTGGTATCAAAGAAGAGATATAAACACCTCAGATACAAGATATCTATAAAATATACAAGATATAAATACCCTACTGTGGCATCAAATAAGAGATATAAATCACTGGCCAAGTTCTTAATATATTCACTGGGAAAGCATCCTTGATGGCAGAGTTTTGCTGCAGATTTTTTTAAAGACTGAAACCACACACTTAAAAAGACAATAACCTTGAAATGCAGTCCCTCACACCGCACACACTAAATCAAGATAAGACTGATTTTCCTGGTGACCATATATAATTTAATTCCTTCTTCAGTACAGAAAACATGCAATGTACAGGACTATATGTATTGGATTATATGGACAGTTTATTTATGGGTGCCGACCCATTTGTAGGGCAAACTCAGTCAATTATATTGAAATCTAATTTAAGAATCTTAGAGGTCACCTTTCAAATCATGTTAGCTTACATATGTCTGAAAATTTGAAGCAAACAAAGCAATGCTTTTTCTAACAGCCATTACCATTGAAACTCTTCATTGACCAGCACTTTACAAATCAAAATACCTGAGATGCATTGAGAACCTGCACTGTGAAGTTCTCCAGTCCAGCAGCGCTTCTTTTGTCACAGCTGACTTTGTATGTCTTGGCTGTGTCTGTAGCGTTCTTCCCCTCCGTCATGCTGGAGTCATGTGTGTGAACCACTTCCAGGTCAGCAGACTCCTGCTGTTTACTGGTCTCCTCAAGCACAGAAACATCCTTGCACATCTCACCCCCACAGGGCTCAGAGGGTACAGACACCCCTGTGAGTGAGTCTTTCAGGGATTTTGGAATAAGTGATTCGATCCCAGCTGAGTTTCCGGAGAGTTCAGTCCCCAGGACAGCATCGGCAATTTCAGCAGTTTTGAATTGTCTTTTAAAATGTGGTTCTGTTTCAAACTGAGGGGTGTGCACATCACGGTTCAAGTCTAATACATCAGGAACTTGAAATTCAGAAACCTGTACCTCACGTTGATCTGTGAACAGAAAACAGAATAAATAATAAACAATAAAAAGTTTGTCGTCAGCTAAGTAAATTCTGTGTCATTCCGTCGCCCAAAGGGATTACGTTTTGGTTTCTTGACTGAATAATCTAGCTAAATTAGATAGCTAGTCAGTGCGCTCTGTGTAGTCCTGCTATCTAAAAACAGCTAGAAATGTACCAGTCTTTAAACGTGAGTCTCTAAACATGCTAGTTATTGCTATGATGGCTAGTTAGTTACCTGAGTCAGTCGCTAATGAAACTGAAATCATTCCAGAAATAAACAAGGTGATCAATAAAATGCTCCAATTTCTGCTTGAGGTCGGGACCATGGTCGAGTCACCACACACACCCTTATACATCTGCATTACTAGCTAAAGCGACAAAAATCCATGTACGTTCATAATAGCAAGATAACAACCGCTAGTGTTATGCTTCCTGGATCAAAAGAAAACGGTTCACGTTCTAAAGTAACGCGAGAGGTCTAGAGCGCGAGTTTTTTTTTTTTTTTTTAATCGAATGTGGTAGGAGAATGTTCTGATCGCCCCGTGCTGTTACAGTTCAAAACATGGAGGTGATTAATTTTACGTAGGAAAGGAGTACAGTGTACCATGTCATGCCATGCCGAAGTATGGCATATGTGTACTGAAATAAAAAAAAAAAAAATACAATTATATTTTGGAAATTGTGAATATAATGTTCTCTACGTTATTGATATCGAGGGTAGTTTTGCTTAGTTATTTATTTATTTAGCAGTTCGGCTGTAGTACTTGTTTATTATTCAACTAGTTTAACAATATTGTAACGGCGCCGGGTATGCGGAACGACAAGCCCGCCCTCATTAGGAGGAGATGCTGGGTAATGCGTGGAAGAGAGACTAATTAGAGACATAATTCATTTAAAGTGTAAATTCATATGTGGTTGTTCTGTTGTTTGAAGTTATGGGGTCATGGGGAACACGTTCGGGGATACTGAAGTGTGTGATATGTGGGGAAGTTGAGACACCATCACCGTGAAGTGAGCACGGCTGAGTGAGGTAGAGACCAGCACGAGCGGAGGGTATTGTAAAAAAAAAATAGAGTGAACTAAGTGGTGAGTTAACAATAAAACCCACTTTGTGTTGAAATGAGCTCTTCTCGTCAGACTCTTTATTTCGCGGACGCGACAATATACTCCGATGTACCGTATACAAAGCAAAAGTATTTAAAAGCGTCGTTTAGAGTTATTCTGAACGTAGCCAGCAGACGGCGATGCTGAATGAACGTATATTAGATATGTTTTGTTCAGCTGTATTTAGCAGTTGTGTGTAAATTACTGATTTGGAGGATTCGTTTTTTATGATTAGTTTTTCTGTGGGTGATTAAGAAATAGGGTTAGGGATGAAAGGGATGAAAACCCCCATGGAACCAAATTGTAACCAAGTCCAAATTAGGATTTTTGGCATGTGCTCTATCAAATGGCACCACCCAGGACTTTCTATGATGTCAGGAAATGCCTTGTTCTTATTGGCTTGTTTTTAGAAGTGCTGTTAAGTGCTGTCAAAGTGCTACAGGTATGACACTTGGTCTCTGCTCATTAGCAAGTGTTAGGGCTCAGATTTTGGTGAGGCGTAGAATAAGGGCTTATATTACGAATGTGGTTCCAATCCCATAGGCGTAGCACAGATATGGGTCCTATTACGGTTCTGTCCCTGGCACTAACCTTTTTCCATTGACTTTAGCACAGATCTGGATATTACGCTTCTGGCCGGTACTGATTCACTAGGGGCATGCTTCTACCAATGTCCAGGACAGAATAAAAATATGCCTTAGTGTCCAGATTGGTAATATGCAATGTCCAAGGGGTCTAAGCACTTAAGTGTTTTCCATTGATGTGATTGTCTCAATACTTGATGGGTGGGACCTGCTGAGTGCCCCCAGCCATAGGGTAGCTCTATAGCGCCCCCTGGTAAAAAAAAAAAAAAAGTTTGTCCTAGAGGCTCAAGATCGGAGGGGTGGGGCCCCAGGGGGACGGGCAGTCGCCCCCTAGCTCGATAGCACCCCCTGGTGGTCAAAAAAAGTTTGTCCAAGGGGCTCAGGAACGGAGTGGGGGGACCCTCAGGGCATGGGCAGTCATCCCCTAGCTCGATAGCACCCCCTGGTGTCCAGAAGTCTGTTGCCTAGGGTTAGTGCTTTTAGGACGAATGAGGTTCCAATCCCTTAGGCGTAGCACAGATATGGGTCGTATTACGGTTGCGTCCCTGGCACTAGGGTTAGGGTAACTTTTTCCATTGACTTTAGCACAGATCTGGATAGGATGGTTCTGGCTGGGACCAGGTTGGTCATATGCAATTTTCAGGGGTCCAAGCACAGGTTTCACTTGATGTGATTGTACCAGTCTTGATGTGCTGGACCTGCTGAGTGGCCCCAGCCATAGGGTTGCTCTATGGTGGCCAAAAAAAAAAATAGTTGGTCCTAGAGCTTCGGGGGTTGGTGTGGGGGGTGCCCCCAGACACCCTCTAGAAGGACAGCGCCCCCCGGTGGCCAGAAGTCTAACTTGCCTAGGGTTAGGGTTACGGCCAAACGGACAGCGCAGCTCTGTTCTACCCTTCCCTGGCACAGTGTACGTCGAGTTTGGTGTCGCTGGCACTTACCGTTCACCCACAGCGCACACACACACACACATGCTTGACCTTTGCTGACATATGACTAAAATAAGGCCCTTTTTGGGCTGCCGTGCTGTCCCCTTTTGTCCCAGGGACATGAAAATGGGTAGCTCCCATCAGAGTGTCTTCATGACCCAGGATCTAGAGCCCCGGCCCCCCACGAACAAGCATTGGCCCGCGGCGCCCCCTTAGGGTGTTCGCTGTAGGCGAATATGCCGACACAACGAACTTCAAAAATTTGCCACGGCCAAACGCTTCGACGTAGGGCTCTGTGCTTGCAATGTGTTCATGGTGGGGGGGGGGGCTGTGATCACATTCTAAAATTTGGTGTGCCTAGGTCAAAGGGTTGGCCTTCAAGGGCCCTGAGTGTATTACTAAGTGCATTTGCCTAAATGTCTGACTTCAAAAGCTTGCCACGCCCCAGCCCTTTGACCTAGGGGTCTGAAACTGTAATATGTTGGTCATGGGGAAG
>JAOYMR010000003.1:18225-30556 GCA_025802075.1 Tenebrosternarchus preto
GCCTGAACCACTCTAGATGTTCTACATGTACATTTATTAACACAGACACTAAAATTACTGGCACTAAAGGATAAGTTGTAATCCTCCGTTCCTCTTCATGCATCACTGCAGGAGTTTCTACTGTATTACAGGTAAGAGATGGAATCATCTTCACACTGGAGAAATTAAGAGAAGAAGTGCTGATCATTTTGTTGAACAGCTTTGGACCATCAGAATTAAGGATTTATTGTTTCTAGTGGGAAGACATTTTAATACAAAAGGACACTGCATTAATGACATCTGTTTGCATTGGTGGTTGTTGCTATGGCAGCAATGAAATCAGAAAACTGAAAGATAAAGAATTGATCTACACTCTTGGAACTTTAGAACCCCATGGGATGAATGTTATGATTTAAACATTAACTTTTTATCATATAAACTGCTTCGTACTTCTACAAATTCAGAAGGACATGGCTTGCCAAGCTGATGAAGGATCTCCATCTGAATGTCCTCTTTCTTTGAAAACCTTGTGTACTACACTACATACACTGCAGTTACTCCTCTGAAATAAATGTGTGTGTCTCTGTGTGTGTATGTTATAATGAGGGTAATGTTCCCATACCTAATGGTGATTCACTACACAGAAATTGCATATTCACACACTATGGAAGAGGAATATCCTGGAGCAATAGGTCTCTTTTAACCTCTCCCTCTCTCTCTCTGTGATTTATGGAGTTGACAGGTTAAAATACAGTATATGTAAAGGTATTGTTAATATACACATTGATAATAGATATTTTATTGAGGAATGAATAACAGCATGAACAAAAATTGAATACAATGAAAACAATACCTATATTATTTATAAATAAATTTATAAATTTATTTATAAATTTAAAGTCTAAATAATTTTGAATGAATGTGTTTTCTCTTATCTTAATGCAGCTTTGTATAAATTTGCCTGCTAAAGCTATAGTTTCTATATTTTTCCCATAATATTTTCAGTTTTTATCAGTTATTATGGGAAGAGCGGGTTTGTGGGGTGGTGGGTGCCTCTCCTGACAAGCTGTGGGTGCAAATCCTGCCTCCATCCTTTCTGAACACTCAGCTTTCTCTCTCTCGCTCTCTCTCTCTTATCCTCTCCCTTTCTCTCCCTCTCTTTCTCTCGCTCTCTTTCTCTCCCTCTCTCTCTCCCTCTCTTTCTCCCCTTGTCCCTCTCTATCTCTCTCTCCTTTTCTCTCCCTCTCTTTCAATCTCTCTCTCTCTTTTTCTCAGTTCAGTTTTATTGGCATTGCAAGTATTCACAGTTGTATTGCTAAAGCTTTAATGAAGATATTAAAAATATGAGAAACAAAAGATAAAATGGATGTGAATAATTTAAGGAATTGAATCATTTAAGGATCATTATATTACAACAACAACAACAACAATAATAATTATTATTACTGTTGTTGTTGTTGTTGTTACTATTATTATTATAACCACAACAACATGCATAAAATGTGAGTATGTACTTGTAGGGTTGTGTCTATGACATCTCTGTATCTCTGTATCTTCATACTCTCTCTCTCTCTCTGTCTTGCTCTCCGTTTCAATGATAAATAGCATTGGAAAGCCCCACAACACCCCATTCCAGCCTCTACGTTTTCTACATTTTCTAATTTGGTTATCCCTCCTGTGGAGGGGGCGGGAACACGGGTCTGGAGCAGAGGCTTGCAGGCCAATCACATCATGTCTCTCACACAATCTCCTTCACGGGTATCCTCAGTGACTTGGCACATTGCCACTGACAGTAATCTACATATGAATAGAATAGAATAAAATAGAATAGAATAGAATAGAAATAACCTCCTGGTAATTCACCAGTAATGGCAAAAAAATGAATGAATATCTGCTGCATACTGTATATAAATGAATGTGTGATGAACAGAAAGAATTAAGCCCAGAAATCAATGAAAGTTAAGTGAGTCATGACTGATTTGTAACACCAAAGAGTGGTTGGTACTAAACTGTCCTTCTCATCCTTTTGTTCTGTTATTCTAAGATTCAATATCAGCACACCTGAGCCTTGTCTTTGGCATCCTGCACATATACACATGCACACACTCACACAAACACACACAAGCTGAAATCTTTGCAGAATCACATAGAATTAAACAGAAAACCAGTAGTATGCCTCTGGGTTAGTAGTATGTTTCTAGGTCAGTAGTATGACCTCTAAGTCAGTAGCATGTTTCTGGGTCAGTGGCATGGCCCCAATGTCAATAATACGGCTTCTGGAGCAGTAGTATGTGTCAGTAGTGTGGCCTCTAGGTCAGGGGTTGTTGTTGAGGGTGGTGTTGTGGGGATGGTTGTAGACGAGGGTGAAGGGGTTGTTACTAAGGGGGCTGTCTCAGAGGAAGTCACTGAGAGGAGGAATGTTTTAGTGTGTGACAGTGATTTGACCACTTCGCAGTGTGAGCATTGTATCTGCAACAGTGTTCCACAAGGCTTCATAAGCCTGAATATAAATGTGGATGATGTCATTCCAGCTACAAATATATTTAACACAAACGTTTCAAACAGAACTGAATTCTTTAAAGTTATGCGTGGTTCTGCTTTTTGAGTATTTGATCTTGTAAATCATCTTAGTGGCAGTTTCTCTTTAAGCTTGGAGGAAAGGTACAGTTTCACAGTACATGTTGTCATTAAGTGTTGAACAGTTAACTCTGACCTCTGACTTTTGATCTCTCAAACCTTAATCATCAAAAGCAGGTAAAACTCAACAAATTACTCTATGTTTATCTCACTAAACAACTCTGTTTATCTCACTAATGAAAACATGTTTATCACCAACCATCCATCATCATGACAATTAGTGCACACATACACATTCACAAACCCAGTGAAGTTACAAACACACACACCACACAAACACACACACCACCATACATACACACATGTGACTTAACACACTCCCATACTTACACACATGTGACTTAAACACACTCCCATACTTACACACTTGTGACTTAAACACACTCTCCGATACTTATACACATGTGACTTAAGCTAGACTTGGAGATTACCTATGAACAATGTTATTCACTTCAAACAAAATGATTCAACAATTGTACAGGAAGGCACCTTAAAAGCATTTCATTATAATCTTATTATAAAACAAAACTAAAATAATTTATTAATTTGAATTAATTTTCTTTACAGGTTAAAAGAAACATTTGGAACATTCTCATCATTATGTTCCACTCCTCTGCTTTGTCTGCAATTAAGCTTCATGGAGTGTCATTCTGAGTGTGTGTATGAGCATGCACATATGTGTGTGTGTGTGTGTGTGTGTGTGTGTGTGTGTGTGTGTGTGTGTGTGTGCGTGTGTGTGTGAGAGAGAGAGAGAGAGAGAGAGAGAGAGAGTTAGCTACAGCAGTGTGGATCAAAACACTCCATTTAACATGTACACACAAACATCCACATGTGCACTGCACACACACACACACACACACACATATGTGCATGCTCATACACACAGAATGACACTCCATGAAGCTGAATTTGAGAGGCTCTGTAAAAGTGATGATTATGGTGAGTTTTAAATGCTCCAGGTTGAACTATTCTAGGTTCTTCAGCAGAAGAACTCTTCAACATCAGCATGTCTGACAGTCCACAATTCTGTAACCCTCACCCCATCTACACAGTCCTGTAACCCCCCAAAACTCTGTAACTGATCAAACTCTTGGGGCAATCAGATTCTGGCAAACCCAGCTGAAGTCTCTGGGCTTTGAATGAAATGGTGGGGGTATCCACTGTTAGTAATTAACTAATGAAAGTATGAACTGTGCTATAGCTGAGTGCAGTGTGGGGGTGTGATAATGTGGTGTGGTAAACTGGTGATTTGTATCTACACCAAATACGTCAGCATGAAAGCACAAGACTCTAGAGGGAACATTTGCTGTACTATTAATGCTCGTTTGCTTTTGTACGTTCTGCTGTACGTTACTGTTTTTATATCAATAAAAAATCAAATTCTCTACTGCGGCGCAAGGTCCGCAGGCTCTTTCCGCGTGAACACGCAGCAGCCGTGCGCGAGACTACAGTACGTGACACTCATTTTTATATTCTTTGAGACCCGTCTAGATTTATTGACTCAAGCTTCGTTTACCTTTTATGGCATCCAATCACGAAAGAAAACGCACAGGTACCTTAATCAGAACCTTAAATCACGTCTGCAGATTAAACTCTTTTTTGATGGTTTGGCTGCGTGTACATAATCATAAAAACTCCTCGTTAAAGCCTCAATTGGTAAATTAATACAATAATGTTGACAGTAGTGTTGTGAGAGACACTTGCTGAATTTTTAATGGACTTCAGTTATAGAAGATAGATTCCCCGGTGCGCCGCCAAGCTTTACGCTCGGCCGAGAGGGCGGAGGTTGGTTTATCCGTCTGAGGTCTCTGCCCACTTTCTCCCAGAATGACAGAGAGACCACATATGTTCTCTGAGCT
Source organism: Tenebrosternarchus preto (assembly GCA_025802075.1). Classification (NCBI taxonomy): domain Eukaryota; kingdom Metazoa; phylum Chordata; class Actinopteri; order Gymnotiformes; family Apteronotidae; genus Tenebrosternarchus; species Tenebrosternarchus preto. Next base: position 22,701 of record JAOYMR010000003.1, read on the forward strand.
CTCAAATAACGAACGGGCGGAGCGAGCTAGCGGCTGCCTAAGTGTGTGTGTGGGAAAGAGAGCGAGATCTCCTCGGCTCGCGCAGCTAGTCCAACAGGGTCTCCTAAACACACTCGCGCCAGCGCTCCCTTCAGGCGCGCGATGAAGAGGGAATTCAGAGGAGTGACCCAGTGGCGAGTCCTTCCAAATACATCCTGTGAGCGCGTGCAAAGGGATGGGAGCGAAGCTCTAACTCTCTCCTGAAGATCCGCCAACATCTGTCCTACTTGTTAGAGACTCGGTTTCCATTTTTTTCCATCGACGAAAAACTCGAGTCACGAGGTCTGGTGGCAGTGGAAACTCTCTTCTGTGGACGTGGAGTGCAGTATCTGTGTGGTTCCTTTCTGTTGTGTTTCGAGTGATTGCGCCGCCCGAGAGCACCGAAGGGACCGGAGTGGACAGCCGTTTTTGGAGTGACAGGATGCGCGCGAGCTGAGGCGATCTCTCTCAGCTGACTTTCTGGCTTCAAGACATTAAAGTATTTGGACAGGTTTTCACAGGTTACACTGCCACCGTGACTTAAGGTCTCCAAGGTTTTGTTGCATAGTTTAAGAATGTGTGTGGTATTCCTGTTCCTGTCCTTAACGGGACTAACCACAGTTGCGGCTTTGGCTCAAATTGGTGAGTTAATGTCGGTTTAAGAAGTATCAGTCTGGACTAATGTGTAATGTGGTGTCATGGAAGTAAAGATAAAGAAGGTTTAGGGTTTGCGGTAGCCTTCGTGGGCAGCGCCACAGAAAAGTCAAAGTGCGCAGTTTAAATCACTTTTATTTATGATTATCCATCGCGGCATTAACTTTTATTTACTATTATTATCACAGCATGAACTTTAATATGCTGGTTTAACGCTTCATATAAACTATATAAAAACAAATATGGAACATATTTAGAGAAATAGGCCAACTGTGTGTGTGTGTGTGTGTGTGTGTGTGTGTTTGGGGATATGCTTGCGTGCGGCTTAAAGCGTATCGGGGCTATTTTGAGCGTTTCTTCAACGTCCCGGACGCTGTTGCTAAGGTCAAACAGGCAGATACAAGACGAAATCCTTCAACAATTGTTCGTGCAGGACTTTTTCTGAGAGCATCAGTCGAGGCACTGAATATTCAAACCAGCCCCCTGACCCATGACCCCTTCGCATGTCAAGATCTTTACAGGCTGTCACGCGCGCCAGTCATAATTGTGTCGGATTTTCAGTGAAGTTATTTCAGATATATCCGCTATAGCCTGTGGTTTGCTTTTAATGTATTTCTTTCTTGGCCACTTTTGTTTTCTTTGAATTTCAGATAGTGCCTGCAGCAGAAACATCACCATCTTAAACGCCGGGTACGTGACATCGCCCGGGTACCCGTCCGCGTACCCGCTTTCCCAGCAGTGCTCGTGGCTCATCCAGGCGCCAGACCTGCAGCAGAAAATTCTCATCAATTTCAACCCGCACTTCGATCTCGAGAACCGGGAGTGCAAGTGAGTCTGCTCGAGCTTGATCTTCTAGACGAACGCTGTCTACTCTGAAGGTTTTCAGTATTCCAGCTAACCCTCCACGTTTGTCCGACTCCAAAGATTTGGGGCATGTCTAACTAGACAAACAGCCTCGCGCTTGCTGGCACGTCGAACGATGCCACCTTTTGGTAGGAAATACAATGAACTCCGATTTTCGATTTGTAGTTAAACTGAGAATTAATGACGCCATAGAAGTGAGTGGACCCTAATTGTTTGAATATGTGAAACTATGTTACTGGTGAAGAAGTCCTGGAAGCATTCAGTGAAGTGGGATATCGTTAAATATCGTTCATGTAATGTTCAAAACGAAAACTGTTTTCCTCCGTTATAGAGTGTTTCAAAGTGTGGCATGTAAATGTAATCCTAGATGCTCAACAGAATATTAAGATGAATATCTCTGACGCTCTGGTGGTGCTGCTATGTGTCATTATGCTGATGGTGGTCACTATCATGTCTGTTTGGAGCTTTTAACATAACCTGTAGTGGGAAGCAGAGCATTTTATTGCCCTGCAGTCTGTTAGTGATGATTCTGTTAACTTTCCCTCATTGAGTCACCTCTCTCAAGCACACGCGCGCGCACACACACACACACACACACACACACACACAAATACTCTTAAGTGTGTTCACTTGTGGGTGACCCCTGCATACACATACAGTTTCTCACTCTCTCTCTCTTTCTCTCTCTCTCTCTCTCTCTCTCTCTCTCTCTCTCTCTATTTTCACTTTCTCTCTCTTCTCACATTCCTCCCCCCACAAGGCCTAACCTAGTAAGTGAGATGGGTCTTTTAAATACCTCATAAAAGGTACATAAATCAGCATCTGTGAAACACAGGGGTTTTATTACTACTAGCTCCAGTTTCATCAGTATGGAACCAATGAAATGCCCCTGTTAATGAACCAATGAAATGCCCCCGTTAATGAATGTCCTGGAGGCAACTGGAGAGAAAAGGAAGAACAAATGGACAAATCAGCCTCATCTTCACTCTCCTTCTCTCTGCTTTTCTCTTTCACTGGACAGGGTTAGGGTTAGGGATTATGGTTAGGGATATGTTTTAGGGTTAGGGTTAGGTATTATGGTTAGGGATATGGTTTAGGATTAAGGATATGAATTAAGGAAAGGGATTTGGATTAGGGTTAGGTATTATGGTTAGGGATATGGTTTAGGATTAAGTATATGAATTAAGGAAAGGGATTTGGGTTAGGGATATATTTAGCAGATTTATTCAAATCGGCTCACATTATTCCGATTCCTTATCAGTTAAACTGGTTACCAGTTTACCACTACCAGTCCTACTACCAGTCCTACTACCAATCCTTCTACCAGTCCCACTACCAGTCCCACTACCAGTCCTACTACCAGTCCCATTACCAGTCCTACGACCAGTCCCACTACCAGTCCCACTATCAGTCCCACTACCAGTCCTACTACCAGTCCCACTACCAGTCCTACTACCAGTCCCATTACCAGTCCTACGACCAGTCCCACTACCAGTCCTACTACCAGTCCCACTACCAGTCCCACTACCAGTCCCAATACCAATCCTTCTACCAGTCCCACTACCAGTCCCACTACCAGTCCTACGACCAGTCCCACTACCAGTCCCACTACCAGTCCTACTACCAATCCTTCTACCAGTCCCACTACCAGTCCCACTACCAGTCCTTCTACCAGTCCCACTACCAGTCCTTCTACCAGTCCCACTACCAGTCCCACTACCAGTCCTTCTACCAGTCCTACTACCAGTCCCACTACCAGTCCCTCTACCAGTCCCACTACCAGTCCCACTACCAGTCCTTCTACCAGTCCCACTACCAGTCCCACTACCAGTCCTTCTACCAGTCCCACTACCAGTCCTACTACCAGTCCCACTACCAGTCCTGTTACCTGCCTCACTACCTGTCCTGTTACACATCCTGGAGGCATGTCCTGGATGTGTCTTAAAGTCTTGCTGCTAACAAAGAAATTTCTCCACAGTCTTACACCCCCTGTTTAGTCCAGCTGTTAAACTGTTTATAAAGCAAGAAATTAGACATTTTAAAAAAGGAACAACCTCTTCTTTTAAGAACTTTTTAAGAACTGCACTGAGCTGCATTAATTTTTTAGCAAAAAATGACAGCATCAGATGTGCACTGACAGAATCATCAGTGTTTTTACACTAAATTGTGTTTCCTTTTTAAAGTATAAAGTTCACTCACATGAGTAGCCTGGTTAGCACAGTTATCCATAACACTTGGATAGAACTGATCAGTGATGTGGTAGCAGAATATTTCTCTTAACCAGGGTTTGAAACTTCAGCCCTAAGCAACTGCACCATCCCACCACTGTTCAACTGCCTCAGCACTACCCACTGTCTCAACACTGGTCTATAACTGCTTCCACACATAGACTCTTCTCCTAGTTCCAGAGTAGTGTGAGCGCATGTCACTAACCCTGCAGTGCTGAATCCTGCTGGCCACATTCTACACTGGGAGCTTTTATTTTCTCAGGCCACTGCTGAGGATTGTGGGTAACCACCTTCCTCTCACAGACACTTATATTCTCACCCTGCACAGTAGTTTAGTGTTTTACCGACTCATGCTGGAGAGAATTGTCATGTGGCTTTTGTTTGATCTGCTCCCTGACTGTGAGCTAGAGAGTTGTGGCCTCGAGGGGACAGAATGACCTGCACATGAACCTGTTCCACAAGCTTCCACAGCCACTTTGGGCCGGTGTTAATGGGCTCTCTACCATCCAGCAGCTTCACTAACAGACGGAGTTCTGTGCTTCTTCAGAACCTGCTGGGTCTGATGGTGCTGGTTCTGATGATTCTTTTTTAAAAGCACATGACGTAATCCACCATCAGCAGATTTAGAGTCTGTTGTAGATCTGCACCATTCAGCAAAGAGAGAAGAAACACATGATAATCTCATATCAGCCCTCTTGTAACTATAGTAGCTTTTGCAAGCATTTCTGATTATGAAGAAGCTTGTTTCAGATGAAGCCGTGCTCTCAAATAGACTACAGTGTAAGTGTTGGCGTTCAGCCAGTAGTTATCTGGGCTTCAGCTATCACGGCTGGAGTGGGATTTACTGGTTAGTGTCTGTGCTGTGTCTGCGCTGTATCTGCGCTGTGTCTGCGCTGTGTCTGCGCTGTATCTGCGCTGTGTCTGTGCTGTGTCTGCGCTGTGTCTGCGCTGTATCTGCGCTGTGTCTGTGCTGTGTCTGTGCTGTATCTGACAGACAGAAAGGGGTTTACTTTTTACATCATGGTCTCTTTCATTTATTTAATTTAGCTCTGTGCACTGCGAGTTTGTATCTCCATATCTTTTGAGTGTGTGGGCTACATTCCAATGTAATCTGTAAGAATATCAGAGTGGTATGTGTACAAGTGTGTGTGTGTGTTTGTGTGTGAAGCACATGCCTCCTGCCTGGAATAGTAGCATAATTAGCATGAATCAAAGCATGTTTAAATTACACAAGTTGCTCTTCACACATATGCACACAATACACACACACACAAAATACACACATACAATACACACACACAAAAAATACTCATACACATACAATACACATACACACATAAAATACTCACACACATACAATACACACACACATAAATTATGAATGTAGGTGTGACTAGCACACACTCTTCTGTCCATCTCCCAGTAAACAATGAGTTTCCCCATATTTAGCTCTTCCACCCACCTTCAACCATATCTCGCATAAGATGCAAACCCCCCCCTTCTCTCTCTCTTTATCTTTCTTCCCTCTCTCTCTCTCTTTATCTCATACTCACACATGCAATCACAGACATACATATACACTCCAAAAGCACACATCACATATTAATGTAGATGTCTGTGGCTTGTAAAAATTGTTTATAGCTATTTTGTGCAAGAATGTGTTTAGCATGGCAGAGACTAATCACAAATGTGACCAAGGACCTTCCCACAAACAGCCCCCACACATCATACACACACACACACACACAGTATACACACACACACACACACACACACACACAGTATACACACTTACCATACACAAATATACACACACACAAACGTGCACACACAACCCCACCCACACACACACAAACACACACATATGCGCTACACCATATGCATACACATACTTACACATACTTACATTCCTCAAACACATATAGGCAGAAATGTACTAATAAACATTTATATACAAGCAACTAATACATATCTATATACAGTATATGTATTATTATTATGTGTTACTAATACACATCTATATACAGTCTATGTATTATTATTGTTATTATTATTACTGTTATTATTGTTATTGTTATTATTGTGTTACTATAGTATTAGTTGTATTATATTATTGTATATATTATATATTATTATTTTCTATACATTTTATGAATTATACTGAAACTCTCACTAATACCACAGAGAGCATGGTGAGATATGATTATTTCAGATCCAATTCAGAAAACACACACACACACACACACACATACACACATAGAGCTTGGCTGGTTCGGTCACACAGTAATGTGTAGAGATGTTAGCTTGTCATTGTGTGCTACAGAGTTATTTTTGTTAGCGAGGTTGTCAGTTTTTGTTTCTGTTCAGTGTGAGGAAACCAAACCCCAGGCAGCATCTCCTGAAGTTATCCCACACCACTATGACAGCAGCACCCCTTCTCTGCAGAGCACCAACCTATATACCTCCACCCTCCACACCTCCACCCTCTCTCTGTACCTGCAGGGTGTGTGTGGGGGGGAGGCGGCTCATCATAAATCCAGTGATGCCATGTAGAAAAATCCAGATCTTTCTCTTGCTTTACATTTTCCCCACAATGAGAGAACACACATACACATACACATATGTACACACACATACACACACACAGAAACACACACATATGTACATATACACACACATATGTTCATATGTACATATGCACACACGCATACACACAGACACACACACACACAAAGAAACACATACACACATATGTCTGTTATATTAAAAGCATGCCTTGTTTTCTGGTGCATTGATACAGGAAGTTCCCAGGATGTCCACAGCCACTCTGAACTATGTTTGAATTATAATGTTGTGTAACTTACATGCACTTGGTCTTCAGGGTGCTTCTAAATTACAGACAGAGTGCTCACAGATGGGGTACTTACAGACGGGGTACTTACAGACAGGGTACTTACAGACGGTGTACTTACAGACAGTGCTTACAGATGGGTTCTTACAGACGGGTTCTTACAGCTGGGGTTCTTACAGATGGGATCTCACAGACAGGGTTCTTACAGCTGGGGTTCTTACAGACGGGTTCTTACAAGGAGGGTTATTACACGCAGGGTTCTTACAGACGGGGTTCTTACAGACAGGGTTCCTACAGACAAGGTAACTGCCTCTCTGTAGGGCAGTAGATCTCCAGGTGGCCCTTTCTGCTTTAAAGTGTTATTCATGATAAAATTCTGTTTTAAATTCAGCAGTTTCTGTCCAAGGAAACTATGTAGTTTACACTTGTCCCATTTTAATCATACTTTTAAAAACAGTAAACACAGTGTGTGTGGACAGGTGTTTGGTTAGCAGTTGGTTCACTGCTAGTTCTTATGTCATGAGCCTGTTATGTAATGGACTAAACTATTGACTATTGATTTTATAAAAGTGTTCTGTCAGACAGTGATCAATTCGATTGATTCAGGTATTGATCAACTTATATGCTCACTGCCGGTTTTAGTGTCATGCTGTTGTTTTTAAGGTTAAAGATTCTGGGATTTACTGCTCTCATGTTCCTCTGAACCATCTGCTGTTCACGAGGTTCTAGTGCATCAAACAGCTTCCAGCCTTTAACATTGTTCCACTGTGTTCCACTGTATTTCAGTGTGTTCTACTATGTTCTACTGTGTGTTCTACTATGTTCCACTGTTCCAGTGACCTACTGTGTTCCAGTGTTTTATTCTGTTCCTCCAGTGCTCTAGTGTTTTTGGCTGTTCCAACGTTCTACTGTGTTCCATTGTTCCAGTGTTCCAGTGAGGTGGTGTGGTTCTTCTGCTGTAGGAGGTGGTGGAGTGGTGGTGTGGTTCTTTTACTTTAGGAAGTAGTGGAGAGGTGGTGTGGTTCTTCTACTGTAGGAGGTGGTGGTGTGGTTCTACTGTAGGAGGTGGTGATGTGGTTCTTCTACTGTAGGAGATGATGGTGTGGTGGTGTGGTTCTTCTACTGTAGGAGGTGGTGGTGTGGTTCTACTGTAGGATGTGGTGGTGTGGTTCTTCTACTGTAGGAGATGATGGTGTGGTGGTGTGGTTCTTCTACTGTAGGAGGTGGTGGTGTGGTTCTAC
>JAOYMR010000003.1:30656-33156 GCA_025802075.1 Tenebrosternarchus preto
TGTAGGAGGTGGTGGTGTGGTGGTGTGGTTCTTCTACTGTAGGAGGTGGTGGAGTGGTTCTTCTACTGTAGGAGGTGGTGGTGTGGTGGTGTGGTTCTTCTACTGTAGGAGGTGGTGGTGTGGTGGTGTGGCTCTTCTACTGTAGGAGGTGGTGGAGTGGTAGTGTGCTTCTCTTCTGCAGACATGCTGAGTTATGTGTGTTATGTGTTTATATGTGTGTGTGTGTGTGTGTGTGAGAGAGAGGGAGAGAGAGAGAGAGAGAGAGAGAGAGAGAGAAAGAGACAGTGAGAGTACAGGGGCATAAGGTCAACAGGAAATGCATTCCATGTTAAAGAGTTGTTTTTACAAGGACTTTACTTGTATGGTATTTAAAAGGTTCTGACTGGCTTCAGTTAGAATCTTTGTGCAGTTTGGACTCTCCCAGCTGGAGGACAAGATGTCTGTGAGTGAAAGGGTTATTTTTATATTGTTTAATAGCTTTAATGTTTAAGATTTCTGTGGTTCACAAAATTCATGAATCAAATGAACATATAGAACAAAAGCAGCAGTTCGTTGAACCAATCAGAGCTGTACTGGTGTTACTGAACCAATCAGATCTGTACTGGTGTTATTAAATCAGTCAGATCTATACTAGTGTTACTGAACCAATCAGATCTGTACTGGTGTTACTGAACCAGTCAGAGCTGTACTGGTGTTACTGAGCCAGTTAGAGCTGTACTGGTGTTACTGAACCAACCAGATCTGTACTGGTGTTACTGAACCAATCAGATCTGTACTGGTGTTACTGAACCAATCAGATCTGTACTGGTGTTATTAAATCAGTCAGATCTATACTATTGTTACTGAACCAATCAGATCTGTACTGGAGTTACTGAATAAGTCAGAGCTGTACGGGTGCTATACTTGTGTTACTAAATCAGTCAGATCTGTACTAGTGTTACTGACCCAATCAGATTTGTACTAGTGTTACTGACCCAATCAGATATTTACTGGTGTTACTGAACCAGTCAGATCTGTAGAGATCCCCCCCCTTACCACTTCCCCTTTACTAACAAACAGTACATTGTAACATGGGTTTAAACCATATACTTGCTGACATTATTTTAGCTCATCAGAGACAATCTTCCAGGGTTTTTTTGTAAACGTGAATATGACTTTTAACTGTTATTTTGGGGGGTCTACTCTTATTTTGGATCTCTATAAAGGGGTTTATATTAGACACATATATTATTATATTAGACACACAGACTGTGTAATAATGTTCCTCATGAATTTGTTGAGTATCTGAAAGGATGTCTTCTCAAAATGTGTTAGGGTTAGGGGTTAGGGTTAGGGTTAGGGTCTGGTGTTTGAGGGGTGTGGTGTTTGAGGGGTGGTGCTTGGGTGGTCTGGTATTGGAGGTGTGGTGTTTAGAGCGTGTGCTGTTTGGGGGGTGTTTAGATGGGTGTGGTGTTTGGGGGGTGCTTAGATGGGCGTGGTGTTTATAGGGTGTGGTGTTTGGGGAGAATGGTGTTTGAGGGGTGTGGTGTTTAGAGGGTGTGGTGTTTAGATGGGTGTGGTGTTTGGGGTGATGTTTAGATGGGTGTGGTGTTTGAGGGGTGTGGTTTTTGGGGGGTCTGTGCTAGGTCAACTCAAATTGTTTAGCATAATTTATCAAACTTTTACTCCATTCAGATTCAAATAATATTCAAATGAGATGAATAATCTCAGCTCGTACCTGACTTTTATTAACATGTTTTTAATGGAAAAATATATAACAAAAATAATGAATAACTTCTGAATTTGTGCATGTGTGTGTGTTAGGTATGACTTTGTGGAGGTGTTTGATGGGGACAGCGAGAAATCTCCTCTGGTGGGGAAGTTCTGTGGGAAAATCGCTCCACCACCTATCACATCCACAGGAAACTCACTGCTGGTCAAGTTTACCTCAGACTACGAGACCAACGGGGCTGGATTCAGTATACGCTACGAAGTGCACCGACCAGGTCAGCCATGTGTCTGTGTGTGTGTGTGTGTGTGTGTGTGGGATGTGTATGTGTATGAGAGGAGTGTGTGTGTTTGCGTGTGTGTGGGTTTGTTTGAACAGATGCAGTTTGAGGCTGTTTGATAATGGGAACTGTGTCTTTGCTGTTGGTTATTCCTGGAGACTAATCATTAATGTGACATTAGACCTTCCCTTCCCCACACACACACACACACACTCACAAATGCACCCCCCCCCCCAACAAAATGTCAAAATGTCATACATTTTGTCAAAATGTCAAAAATGTAAATTTTTGCACAAAATACATTCATATGGAAATGTACCTTCCCTGTGTTTTAAAAATTTACAAGATTGTTTTTCAAGTTATTAATTCAACTTTTATTATTACATTCTTAATATTATTCCTTGAGAAGATTTGGTGTGGTGTGTCGCATTTGAGAAGGTTATTAAAAAAACAGCCAGTGTGGTCAAACTGCTTCACTGTTGCTGCAGAGTGAGACCTTATTATTATGCACA
>JAOYMR010000003.1:35656-43749 GCA_025802075.1 Tenebrosternarchus preto
CCACACACACACACAAACACACCACACACACCCACACCCACACACACCACACACACACTCAAACACACCACATACACACACAAACACACCACACACACCCACACACACACACACACACACAAACACACCACATACACCCACACACACAAACACACCACATATACACACAAACACACCACAAACACCCACCCACACACACACACACACAAACACACCACATACACACACACACAAACACACCACACACACATACACACACACACCACACACAAACACACCACGCACACACACACACACACAAACACACCACATACACACACACACACACACACGCACGCACCATGCGCAGCTGTGTTATGGATCAATGGCCTGTAGAGGAAAAGATAGTAGTCTAGTTTTGAAATGAGGACACAGCACAGGAGAGAGAGGTTCCTGAATATAGTTCAGGATGTGTGTATGTGTGTGTGAGAGAGAGTGTGTGTGTGAGTGTGTGTGAGAGAGAGTGTGTGTGTGTGAGTGTGTGTGTGGTTGAAAGCACTAAAATGGTAGTAGATCTAAACAGTTTTTTTCTCATGGTTTTCTATATTTGCATGTATCAGAAATCATTGATTAACACTGTGATCAATCAGTGTGGATTAATCAGTTACGGATCAATCAGTATGCGATAATTTAGTGATTAATTATGTTTAAATCAGTGGAATAATCTGTGACTAGTCATGGATCAATTAGTGTTGAATATTCCATTTTTTGGTAGATTTACAGGTTGAGCTGTGGTTTTTGTAGCTACCTTGATTGACATGTTAATTGTGTCCATTGCTGTAGTGGTACGAGGGGTTTCCTGCCGCATCTACCAACAAGCATCCAGTGACCAAACCAAACACCACCATCTGGAGAAGACATTCAGACCCCAGAAACAATGTCTGCTAGGATAAAAGGGTGAAGACAGGGAGAGAGAGAAGGAAAGAGAGAGAGACTGAGAGAGAAGGAAAGAGAGAGAGAGACTGAGAGAGAGGGAGAGAGAAGGAAAGAGAAAGGCTGAGAGAGAGGGAGAGTGAAGGAAAGAAAGAGAGACCGAGAGAGAGGGAGAGAGAGGACTGGGGGAGAGTAATTTAGAACATACTAAAGATATTCCCTATAGTCAGTTACTTACACACAAACACTGATTAGATCAGACTGAATTAATGAAGCAAAAGTCAATACACTGATTGTTCCAAAAGGTTTAATACTGAGTGCCAGATACTGCTGTATATTATATTAGGGATATCAGCTGTGTCATTATTTGTGTGTGTGTGTGTGTGTTTATAAGGTGACAGTTGACCAGTGATTCCCTGATGAATACATGTAGTTTAGTGCATGCTGAGATTACAATAGGAGAAGATCATGTGTACTACAGGGCACAGCATGGGAGTTAGTGGCTGTGGAACTTTACTGATCCCAGAGCAGATCATGTGTACTACATGGCACAGCATGGGAGTCAGTGGCTGTGGAACTTTACTGATCCCAGAGCAGATCTTGTGTACTACATAGGATGGGTGTGAGTGGCTGTGGAACTGATTTCAAGTCTTGGAGCCCAGACAGGCCTAAGCACTCCAGCCTTAACAAAACAAACCAAAGAGTCGATCATCTGAACAGTGCATTCCATTGTCCCTCACACAAACACACACACACAAACATATGCACACACTCACTCACACACACACACACACACACATGCTCACTTACACGCACATGCACACACACTCACTCACAAGCACACACGCACGTACACACACACATCCACTTCAATTTCCTGTTTTTCACAGGAAGAGTCTTTGTGTTTGTTGGCGGTCTGTTTGGTCCCAGTGCATTTGTGACAGAGCATGTCCGTCCTGCCATTGTTCTGTTGTTAAACTGTTTAAGGCTTGTTAACGGCTTGTTAAGCTCGTTAATGGCAGCTATGTCCATCTTGCTGTGGCCAGTGCAATACTGAATACAAACTAGGTTTGCAGTGTGAAAAGTGTGTGAGTGAGGGAAAGAGAGGGGCAGAGAGAGAGAGAGGGAGAGAGAAATCTGTGTTAGAACAGACATACTGAGACACTGCTGGTTCTGTGACACTAACACCGTGATCAGATGAATTCCCCCTGTAGGATGGAGATGTTACGGTATTGATCAGACATCAGACCTTTGCCTTTATAAATGATTCACTATGTTGGATATTGGAACAGGAAACTGTAGAACTCTGCAAAGAATCTGAGACTATGAGGTCACGGTGTTCCAGCTCCTAAAATGAGAGAATCTGTGTTTGTTAAGTGTTTGTGTATTAGTGTATTAAAAAATACAGCCTTGGGATTAGAGCAGAGTGTAGAGAAACACACACAGCCTTATGATTAAGAAACAAAGGTCTGTGGATTCAAAACTGAACATGTGAGGTCATGTGGAAAGGAAGTGTAGCTTTATTTATTTTTTCCACTGATTCTTTTTATCACTTGCTAGAGCTGCTGTACATATACACTAGACTAGAGCTGCTGTACATGTACTTTACATGTATTTTACTGTTCACGTCTCTCTCTCTCTCTCTCTCTCTCTCTCTCTCTCTCTCTCTCAGGTGGATCTGGGTTTCTTGCGTTACGTCGCAGCTATAGGAACACAAGGAGCCATTTCCAAGGAGACCAAGAAACCCTATTATGTGAAGCTCTACAGAGTCATCATCAGCACCAACGGGGAGGACTGGCTAGCAGTGAGGGATGGCAGCAAACCTAAGGTACAGGAACAGCCTGCAAGGAACAGCCTGCAGGGAACAGACTGCAGGAAACAGCCTGTACAGCTCTGTGTGTGTGTGATGTCTGTCAGGTGTTCATGGGGAACTCCAACCCCACAGACGAGGTGCGCTCCTTACTACCCAATCCCGTGCTGACGCGATTCATCCGCATTCGCCCTCTTTCCTGGGAGAACGGCATCTGCATGCGCTTGGAACTGTACGGCTGTAAGATAACAGGTACCAAACACAAACACACACACAGACATCACACACAAATACATACATATCACACACACACAGACATCACACACACACATACATACATATCACACACACACACACACACAGACATCACACACACATACATATATATCACACACAGATATCACACACACATACATACATATCACACACACATACGTACATCACACACACACACAGACATACATATCACACACACACAGACATCACACACACATACATACATCACACACACACACACACACACACACACAGACATGCATCTCACACACAGACATCACACAGTCACAGACATCGCACAGATCACACAGACATCACACACACAAACATCACAAACGCACGCACACAGATCACACACACGCACACAGATCACACACACACAGACACCACACACACACAGATATAACACACCCATCCACATAGACACACACACATCCACACAGACACACACACACACCTACTCACAGCACAAATCTGAGCATCTCGTGTTTAAAATTGAGACAGCACAAAAAGAAACAATTTCCTCTTTTTCCCTCTCTCACTCTCTTTCTCTCTGTTTCTCTCTACTTCTTACCCACCCTCTCTCACCCCCCCCAGATTCTCCCTGTTCCAGTATGTTGGGAATGGTGTCTGGTCAGATTTCGGATGCACAGATCTCGGTGTGGCCCGAGGTGGAGCGGGGGTGGTTACCGGAGCAGGTCCGACTGCTGACGGGCCGCTCTGGTTGGGTGGTGCCAGTGTCAGCTAATCCTGGGCTCGCCCCATGGCTCGGGTTGGACCTCGGCACCAGCCGCTGGGTCACAGGCCTTATCATCCAGGGAGGGAAATACCGAGACAAGAACGTGTTTGTGCGACGCTTCAGACTCGCCTACAGCAGCAACGGTTCAGACTGGACCTATATACAAGATGAGAGAAGCAGTAAAGCCAAGGTGAGAGGGAGAGAGACAGAGGGATGGAGGGAGAGAGAGAGAGAGGGAGGGAGAAAGAGGGAAGGAGGAAGACATAGAGTATACTTGGAGAAAATTCCTGTTATTATTACGTTACTGACACTGTTCAAACTAAATCTGTTATGTACATAAATACATACTGTGTGACATGTTATGTAAACAAATACATTCATGTACTGTGTGACATATACATAAATACCTACATGTACTGTGTACAGTGTGACATGTTATGTACATAAATACCTACATGTACTGTACTGTGTGACATGTTATGTACATAAATACATACATGTACTGTGTACAGTGTGACATGTTATGTACATAAATACATACATGTAGTGTATACAGTGTGACATGTTATGTACATAAATACGTACATGTAGTGTGTGACGTTTCTGATTACCTTCATCAGATATGCAAGCAAAGTGCTTCTGAATTTGTAAGAGGAGGAATCAGTTCATTTAATGAATTATAATGAATATAATTAATGAATATAAAATATTATGTTATTAATGTAACTTCATTCATTCAGTGTAGATCAGTTCTATTTCTTCCAAATTTTACTGCATTATCATTGGAAATTACAAATCCATATATATAATCTATATATATATAAATCCATATATATATATAGATTATATATATAGTCTATAATATATATAAATAATTTATAATCTACTGTATATAATTAATATATTTAATCCATATGTATAAATCAACATGTAAATCCATATATAAGCCATATATAAGTTTCTGCTCTCCAGGTGTTTTCCTAATATTTTCTCTCTCTCTCTCTCTGTCTCTCTCTGTAGATGTTTTTAGGGAATCTGAACCATGACACTCCGGAGGTGCGGACCTTCGAGCCACTGATGATGCGTTTCCTGCGGGTGTACCCTGAACGTGGCTCACATGATGGCACGGGCCTCAGGGTGGAGCTGCTGGGCTGTGACCCGCCACGTGAGTGACAGCACATCCAACCAATACCATTTGAACGTAAATGTCATAGACCAATCACAGGGGTTGTAATGAATCAAACTGATCTCCATCTGAGGCTCTGTGTTGCTATAGAGTGAGAGGCCCTGCATCCCTGTTTCCCCTCTTCTTCCAGAGACCACCACTCCTTTTCCTCCTACCACTACCATGGCAACCACACTGGCAGTGGCCACCAGCCCTCTGACAGTCACTGGTCCAAACACGACAGAGGAGTGTGATGATGAATCAGTCATGTGTGGAACTCACAGTGGAGCAGGAACAACAGAAGACTATGAAACACCAGGTTACACACACACACACACACACACACACAAACACACACACACATTCAACACCCACATCACACACAGTTTTCTCAGTCTTCATATATATGTGTGTTGTGTGGTTTTGTTTGACAACAGGTACACCAGTAACAGAGTCAGTTCTGGAGGACAAAACACTTGGTGAGAAAGATTACACACACACACAGAAACACACACAAACACATACAAACATACACAGACAGAAATACAAAACACTACAATAAATACAATAAGAAAAGGGAGAGAAGGGGCAGGAATGAAGACAGCTTCTGTGTTACAGTTAGCAGCAGGTGGAAAATAGTGCAGTCAAAAGATGGTGTGTGTGGTATCAGTTGTGTTTGTGTGTGTGGTGTGTGTGGTATCAGTTGTGTTTGTGTGTGTGGTATCAGTTGTGTTTGTGTGTGTGGTGTATGTAGTATCAGTTGTGTCTGTGTGTGTGTGTGTAGTAACAGCTGTATTTGTGTGTGTGTGTGCTGTGTGTGGTATCAGTTGTGTTTGTGTGTGTGTGCTGCGTATGGTATCAGTTGTGTTTGTGTGTGTGGTGTGCGTGGTATCAGTTGGGTTTGTGTGTGTGGTGTGTGTGGTATCAGTTGTGTTTGTGTGTGTGTGTGGTATCAGTTGTTTGTGTGTGTGTGTGCTGTGTGTGGTATCAGTTGTGTTTGTGTGTGTGGTATCAGTCCAGTCGCTGGTTATTGATCAGTCTGATGGGACAAGGAAGGAAACTGTTGCACAGTCTGGAAGTGAGGGGCTCCAATGCTTTGGTACCTTTTTCCAGACAGCAGTGAAGAGTGTGTGTGATCAGTAGGGTGAAGAGTGTGTGTGATCAGTAGACTGAAGAGTGTGCGTGATCAATAGGGTGAAGAGTGTGTGTGATCAATAGGGTGAAGAGTGTGTGTGATCAGAAGATTGAAGAGTGTGTGTGATCAGTAGGGTGAAGAGTATGTGTCACAGGGGTGTGTGATCAGTAAGGTGAAGCTTCCAGGTGAGGACAGGCAGGTTTGTGGCTAGGGGGGACATGCTTCTAAAACATATTTCATGCTTTATCATTTCTATTGCTAAATGTTTTGTCATTTCTTTAGAAATCAAATGATATTAAATCATATTAAACCTTGACCTTAAATTCTATTAAATAATATTAAATTAAAAACTCTGTAGGATTCCTGCTCTAATTCTGCTGTTTTATTTTCTTCTGCCCTGTACAGATTTTATTTGGTTTTACTGTGATTTTGGCTGGTCTGTCACTCCTACATACTGTGGGTGGAGTTTGGAGAACATCGGAAGAGCTAATTGGTTCATACAGACCCCTGGAAAAACCTCCAGTCACCTGTTGCCCAGTGTGGATTATGCAGGCAAGATTTTATTATTCACATGGGCATTTAACAACCATCTTCCTGTAGAATATGTGGTTACATTTAATGTTCATGTACTTATGACTGTAGTTATGTTGCTTCTGTCCATCTCCAGGGGGAACAGGAAACTTTATCTATACTGCACTTTCCACAGACTCAGAGTTGAGCAACATTGAGATAGAACAGAACTCTGGGAAAAAGACAGGAGCAGAGGGTGAACAGGGAGTGGAAGGAGAGGCAGAGAGAGGGAGGGGGCTGGCCCGCCTGCTCAGTGTGCCCGTGACTGCCCCAGACGAGGACCTGTGTGTGTCATTCTGGTACCTCTTCACCGGAGAACCTGCGGCCACATTACACATCCGACAGAGGAGAGCAGGAGGGACAGATGGGGAAAGGGGAGGGGCAGATGGCGTGGGGGGAGGGGCAGAGAGAGGGGTGGGGACCGAGGAGGAGGTGCTACTGTGGAGGATGGGAGGCCAGGAGCACGTACAATGGAGAGAAGGACGTGTCCTCATGCCTCGTGCTGACACGCCGTACCAGGTAACCACGACAACATTCATCAGCAGCTAACTGTGTAAATGGTGAGTTTCATGCTACTACAGTGTCCTCTGTGTGTGCGTGGTTGGGTGTGTCCATGTGTGTGTGTGTGTGTGTGTGAATTAGGTGATTATTGAAGGTGTAATTGATGGAGCATCATCTGGTCATGTCTGTGTGGATAACATCAGAATTGCTACCAGTGTGAGTCCAGCTGAGTGTAAGGGTAAGCCCCGCCCAAATATAATTATCAGGCCCCTCCCACCATGAAAGCCACACCTCTCCTCTCTCTGAGACACCTGTGTATTCTTTCTTCTTCCTTCTATCACTACAGCATAATCCCTCCCTTCTCTGTGTGTATATCCTGTGAGGCTGATGCCAGTGTGTGTATCCTGTGAGGCTGACCCCAGTGTGTGTATCCTGTGAAGCTGATGCCAGTGTGTGTATCCTGTGAGGCTGACCCCAGTGTGTGTATCCTGTGAGGCTAACCCCAGTGTGTGTATCCTGGAAGGCTGATGCCAGTGTGTGTATCCTGTGAGGCTGACCCCAGTATGTGTATCCTGTGAGGCTGACACCAGTATGTGTTTCCTGTGAGGCTGATGACAGTGTTTGTATCCTGTGAGGCTGACCCCAGTGTATGTATCCTGTGAGGCTGACCCCAGTGTATGTATCCTGGGAGGCTGACCCCAGTGTATGTATCCTGTGAGGCTGATGCCAGTGCTTGTGTTTGTGTTTCAGATCCAGCAGTTGATAAAGCTACTCCTGAGGCTGGTATGTCTTCTGCTGCATGACTTTGTGTGTGTGTATACATTTGAGTGTATATGTGTGTGCTATGTGTGTGTATATGTGTGCGTGTGTGTGTGCGCACTGTTTGTGTGTATATACATGTGTGTATGTGTGTGCTGTGTTGTATGTGTGTATAAGTGTGTGTGTGTGTGTGTGTGCTGTGTGTATGTGTGTGCTGTGTATATAT
>JAOYMR010000003.1:43849-65008 GCA_025802075.1 Tenebrosternarchus preto
CTCTCTCTCTCGCGCGCTCTCTCTCTCTCTCTCTCTCTCTCTCTCTCTCTCTCTCTCTCTCTCTCTCTCTCTCTCTCCCTCCCATCCCACCCCCCTCTGTTTGGGTTCATTCCAGTGATGTGGAATGCCATGTAGTCCCTGCTGCTGTTGTCTCTAAACACTTTGAGCGTAACCAGTGTGAGGTTCCTTACTGTGTCAGAGTTCTGATGATGCGTCAATGGCTCTCGACAGACTGACTGCAATGAAAAGCTGAACTGAACTGCCACCTTTTTCTGTATTATTAGTAATTGTCTCTGAAGACTACCTTTTCAGACTCTGAAAAACAGGAAATGACCTCTGTTTTTACATTTGCATGTTTGTGAATGTGGTGGGGCTGTAGAGGAGAGCAGGGGGCAGATAGGGAAGATAATGGAGGATCTCCTGGATGATCTCGTCCGTTCCTTCTGCTTTATTTAAGATGAAAGGGCAGCAGTGCATGTTAAAATGAACAGATAAGGAGCCATGGGGTCTGTGTTTTTATATACTGTACTAGTGTATTACGTTTTATATACTGTACTAGTGTGTTGCGTTTTATATAGTCGTCGAGTTTTACAAGGATGTGGTGAAGCAGTCAGAAACATGAGGGTGTGTAGAGTTAAACACGTTGTTCCTTGCTGATTGTAACTAGGGTTAGGGTTGTTCCTTGCTGAATGTAATGGAAGCATTTGTGTTGGCCACAAAGCTGTCAAAGGCTTTTCTTCGTTTCGTCTCGGCTTTAGTTTGTTCTTTCTAGTATTGATTCCCTCTTCTTTGGTCTCTGCTCGTGGGATTGACTGTCAAATATTTGCTAAACACTTACTAAATGAATGTAGATAAATGAGTGCTGTAAATAAGTTTTCTGGAGTGGATTCTTTCTGAGCCACTTGTGTGTCGAGGAACAGATTTTAAAGACTCACTGGTCAATGTTTGTGCAGTCAAATCGGGAGGCTTTACTACATGTTGATGGTTGGGAGAGAGTGAGAGTGAGAGTACTTCATGAGAGAGAGAGAGAGAGAGAGAGAGAAAGACAGACGTGTCTTTCTGCCGTGGAGATCTTTGTGTGTGGATCTGAGCATTTGGCATCACTGTCTGTAGGTGGGAGGATTGCGGTCTGATGGCTCATTTTGTTGTGTGTTTCTAGATGAAGGTGGAGTTGATAGCAGCTCTGCTGGGAGTCTTCTCAATCTGCACTGCTCAGCTGGGTAAGAGCACACACGCTCACACGCATGCACGCGCACGTGTACATGCACGGGTAAGTTGGGTATAGCCCGTATGATTACATGCCAACATCAGCCCCTCAGGAACGTAGCCTGTGGGGCAGAGGACTTTCCAATTAGAAGAAGAGATGTAATGTAGTGGGTTCTGCTCTGTCTGTAGGATAAACCAGCAGAGTTCTTCCACTGAAGTGACTCTCCACATGCAAACTCTCCTCACTAAGATGTGTTCCCGAACACTTCAGTTAAGGCTGGGCGATATGGACCAAAAATAATATCTCGATATTTTTTAGCTGAATGTCGATATCCGATATATATCTTGATATTTTTTCTTCCCAAAAGGTAATAACAGTGAGGCAGTAATAAGTCAAATCTACGTCCCAAATGTCACAAGCACTTTTATTTATTTATTTATTTATTATTATTATTATTATTTATAACAAAACATGTAAACAATGAATGAAACCAATAAAGTGCAAGCCAGCTATCACTTATAAAAACTAGAGATGTGCAGTTCCTAAAGGAACTACGTATAGTGCTTGAAAAGAGCAGCGCGTGTGTGTGTGTGTGTGTGTGTGTGTGTGTGTGTGAGATTCACATTAACTCTCCCATACGAACTGAGAGAGAAGACAGCGCGAGGGAGGGGGGAGCGATTCAAACATAACCGTCACCTTAATATGCAGCTCTTAGCTGAGAAGTGTCATTTGAGCCCGATTTGCACCCTCCAAACAAACGGTTATAACTCGGGACATGTTTAACCTATCCGAATAGCTGGCTAGAGAGAGGACCCTTTAAGGATGATTGTGGTGAAGTTTGGTGCGGATTGACCCAGAAACGTCCGAGTTATGACAAGTTAAAAACGGAGAAAAAAACGGAAAAACCGAACACCTTATATATACGGTCTATGGACACAACCCATAACGCGTGTAACTAACGCGACATAGACTATATCGATATAAACGATATTGTCTCATCTTATATCTCGTATGAAAATATATAGATATTTCTCAAAATCTCGATATATCGCCCAGTCCTAACTTCAGTGTTCTAAGAACTATCCAGAATGCTTCAGCATTCTAAGTCTTCACAGATAGAACCATATAAGATGAAAGTGATGTCTACTTCAAAGTTTTATTTGTCACATACATAGCCATACACGGTACAACCTGCAGTGAAATGCAATTCATCATCTTGAACCTTCTAATAAGCAAATGTATAAACTGTGTTTTACAGCAATTCATTAAGTGGTTGATGTATATTGATGGTAAATTGTGTGTGTGTGTGTGTGTGTGTGTGTGTTTGATCAATAGATGGTAATGACTGCACTAAGGCTTCAGCTCAGTCCTGTGGACAGTGTATTCAAGTGGGAGAGAAGTGTGGCTGGTGCAGTGCAGAAGTAAGTAGTTCAGAATTACTGAACCTCCAGATACTCCAGTGACTCAAAATACTACTGGAAATCCAGAACATGCAGTTAGTCTGGTATTTCTCTGTGCAACTTGAATTGTTGTGGGGGTGGTGTTTCCTTACGATGAACAAATGACAA
This sequence comes from Tenebrosternarchus preto, assembly GCA_025802075.1. Classification (NCBI taxonomy): domain Eukaryota; kingdom Metazoa; phylum Chordata; class Actinopteri; order Gymnotiformes; family Apteronotidae; genus Tenebrosternarchus; species Tenebrosternarchus preto. The sequence goes on from JAOYMR010000003.1 coordinate 46,625, forward strand.
TCTAATGCTATAGTAAGGATGGTGAACATTTTAATAAACGTTCTGTCCAGTTGGATAAAGTTTTACATGGAATTTCATTATTAGTAACTTGGGTGGAACATCACAGTGAAGATCATAAGATCAAAGATGGAGGGTCAGTCTGAACACTTGCTCTAATGGGTAAGACCATATTCTGGATGAGTGTACTGCACTTGTATGGTGTGTCCACTAGATGGGACTGTTGTGTTCCAGAACTGCTTTGGCCTTTTCGCGCTTTCATCATTTTTACATTTCAGCCCTGGACAGTATGAACAGTAGAAAAAAGTCCTCCAGCCAATAGAATCGAGAGAACCTCCTTGCTGCAGCTCCTCACACTGCAGAGACACAAAACATTGGACTTTTATTTCAGTCAACAAAACCCATGAGAAACATGAGGCTTAATGCCTTTATAGCTGGTCTCTCCCGTTATTCCTTCCTTTATAGCTGGTCTCCCCCTTACGCCTCCCTTTGTTTATTATCCAGAATTCGGCTTTGACTCATGACATAGAATTCCACGCATGTTAAAAAGCTCTCTGTTTAAGTCAGAGCCTCAGTTTCATGTCCAAGCATGGCTCTTTGATAATATAAAATGCATCTCAAAGTGCACAGATTAAAACATCTCTCCAAAGAATGTTGATCAACTCAAAAAATAAAATTTGTAAACCTGAAGTTAGTAGTAATTTAAAAACATTTTATTAAAAAAATTAATGAAATGTAAAAAATTCCTCCAGGCAGGTGTTTGTTCTCTTTCAGCTCAGTCTGCAGTTCTTGTCTTTCTCACATCAGCCTAATGCACCAGGCCCCAAATCAGTTTGGTCATGTTGGTGTTGACCCACCTGCTAAAGCTGGTAACCCTGATGAACTGGTGTGACAGAGCAGAAATTTCATCATCTCTAGCCCTCCTGGATCGAAGCTGAACACTGAAAACTATTTGACCACCGCATTAGGGCCGCAGTACAGCATTGGGACCATGTTGTAAATGGAATTTGTTCATTTAAATAGTCTTGGTTGAAAGGAAAACAATCCCTTCAGAGCCATCGTGTCAGCATTTTGTGAATGACATTGTCTTTGCCAGGCACTAATCTCAGATCAGTAGGGAAAGCTGGTCATCGTTTTAATGCTGTACACACCTGTGTCTGCAGACGTTTCTGAAGCAGGGCGAGTCGAAGTCATCGCGCTGTGATGAGGTTGGCGCTCTGCTGAATAAGGGCTGCCCCAAAGATAAGGTGGAAGACCCTCGCGGGAAGATCTCCATCGACAAGAACATACCTGTTACCAACCGCAAAAAAGACGGCTCAGAAAAACTGAAGCCAGATCAGATCACCCAGATTCAGCCTCAGAAACTCACGCTCAACCTGAGAGCAGGTACGAGGTTCACCACCAGCTGGAGTAGGAAGTCGGTTCTGCTCTGAGCCAACACGCGCTACAGCTGTACACACCACCAGACAGATTGTCCTGAGCCACTCCCTCTCATCCTGAGCCCCTCGCCCAGTCGCAGCACCACAGCAATGTTTACAGAGCAGAGACAAGTTAACATTGCACATCATCCCTCACCCCCGTTTTACACAGTAGCAGCCCTGCCAGTTGGGGGCTCATTGAGAATGTGGCTTGGCTTTCTGTTCTTAACTCTGTTCTTCATAAGTTGCCTTTGTGCTGTAGGTGAACCTCAGCAGTTTTCCCTGAAGTTCAAAAGGGCAGAAGACTACCCTATCGACCTGTACTACCTGATGGACCTCAGTTTCTCCATGAAGGATGATTTGGAGAATGTGAAGAACTTGGGAACAGATTTGATGCATGAAATGCAGACCATCACGTCAGACTTCAGGATTGGTAGGTTTGCCTCAGGATTGCGGACCACCTTAGACATACTAGACGTTAGCAGTAGAGTAGCATCATGTAACAAGACCATGTAACTTTGGTCAGATCTTGCACTTTTAAATCCATTGTTTATGTGAAACTAGATGCTCTGTACATTGTGTTGCGGATCTTCCAGATGTTATTCAAGTTTGTTTGTATCCTGAAATATCTGTGCTGGTTGTCACCAGGGTTTGGCTCCTTTGTGGAGAAAACTGTAATGCCCTACATCAGCACCACACCTGCCAAACTTCTCAACCCCTGCACCTCGGACCAGAACTGCACGAGTCCCTTCAGCTACAAGAATGTGCTGAGTCTGACCGAGGACGGGAAGCGCTTCAACACCCTAGTCAGCCAGCAGCAGATCTCTGGAAATCTGGACTCTCCTGAGGGCGGTTTTGATGCCATCATGCAAGTCGCTGTGTGTGGGGTAAGACGTACTGTGGTTGAAAGCGTAAATAATATAGCCAATGAGTTTTCCTCCTTCATAGTGATGTGTACAGAGTGGTAATTACTTATGTGATGTGCAGCAAATCGCCTAATGGATGTGCTGAGAGGGCTTTTAGGGCCAGGGGTTGGTTGGCTTGTTTACAGGCCTTAAAGCATTTCTATATTAACAAATCATTAGAGGGATCTTGTGCCCTCTCTAAAGCATGTTTGGTTTGTGGGGGGTACTTTAGGAGCAGATCGGCTGGAGGAACGTCACGCGGCTCCTGGTCTTCTCCACAGACGCTGGCTTCCACTTTGCTGGAGACGGAAAGCTGGGTGGCATTGTACTTCCCAATGATGGGAAGTGTCACTTAACAAACAACATGTACACAATGAGTCACTACTATGTAAGTCTGTTGTAACCCAGGCAGAGTGTATTCACACTGTTAGATTCACTCACAGGCGGTACTGAATGCCATCTTTCGTTGTAGGATTACCCTTCCATTGCCCACCTTGTCCAGAAACTGAGTGACAACAACATTCAGACCATCTTTGCAGTGACCGAGGAATTCCAGCCTGTCTATAAGGTAACCGAGAAACGGGCTGTAAGAGACACCGCACTTGAACAAAACGACAAAGTTCCTGTAAGGTAACGGCACACCACACTTTTACTTTGTTTGCAGGAGCTCAAGAACCTCATTCCAAAGTCTGCTGTTGGAACACTGTCTTCAAACTCCAGCAATGTGATCAAGCTCATTATTGACGCATACAATGTGAGTAGAGCCTGAAATATCCCTCTCTGCTAAGCTATATATACTGTAAATTGTCATGAGAGATCAGGTATTTGCTGTAATATCTGTGGCTGTGGTGATGTGGCAAATTTAACCAAAAATTTTAAAACAAAACAATGGTGCTGTGTATGATGCATATATATATATTTTAAATAAAGTGTCCCAATTATTGCTCAGTGATGACGACATTTTTGCTTGTGATGAATTCTGAGATGTTATGAACTCCAGTTTAGTGCAAGTTTCTGCTTTTTTTGCTTCAGTCTCTGTCCTCTGAGGTGATCCTGGAGAACAGCAAGCTGCCTGAGGGAGTGTCCATCTCATATGTGTCTCGCTGCAAGAATGGAGTGAACCAAACAGGAGACAATGGAAGGAAGTGCTCCAACATCTCGATTGGTGATGAGGTCAGAGTAGATATTATGGGAAGAGGTTGAGAGTGAAAGGTCAGTGAGTTGGACCTAGATGTTACATCATGCTATTTTTGTTGAGGGTTTTGTTCTGGGTCACACAGGTACACTTCGATGTGGTCATCACCACTACAGGTTGTCCATCTGATGGAAAATTGGAGACAATAAAAATAAAACCACTGGGATTCAATGAGGAAGTTGTGGTTGCTCTTAACTTCATCTGTGAGTGTGAATGTCACAAATCGGGAATTCCAAACAGCCCAGACTGTCACTTCGGTAACGGGACCCTGGAGTGCGGAGCCTGCAGGTGAGAGTCCTTCGCTATGCACCTGACCCATAAACCTGCAGGTGGGAGAGGGTCCTCAGAAGAACATGTGAACAGCCTTGAACATGAAATGTATAACACTTGCTTGTCCCTCAGGTGTAACGAGGGCCGCATAGGCAGGGTTTGTGAGTGTAGCAAAGACGACGTCAGAACAGAAGATCTGGACGCTAACTGCAGAATGGACAACGGCACTGACATCTGCAGCAACAACGGAGACTGTATCTGTGGAACGTGTGAGTGTAAGAAGAGGGAAAGCCCAGAGGAGAGGTACGACGGGAAGTACTGCGAGTGTGACAACTTCAACTGCGATCGTTCCAACAACAAACTCTGTGGAGGTGAGACTTCCCCTAGGATGCTCCAGTTAATGGCACTTGAGTTCCTGTGTTAACAAATCATCCATTGGTCTTGTGAGATTCCCAGTATGGGTGTTTTGCACTTCATTTTCTGCATGTGAAACATGAAAACAAGGGATTGGGGTCAAGGTTGGATTAGATTTAGGTTTGGGGTTTGGTTTGTTACTGCTATACCTTCACCACTGGTTCTAACTTGGATGATGATCTCAGATTACATATGATGCTCTGTTTACCCCCCTTTGGGTGGTTCTTAATCTAAAGATGCTGTTTGCAGCATAAACCACAGTGTGGGCAGTGGCTTGAGCATTTTTGTTTTTATAATCACCGGTAGATGCATTCAAACATGACTTGGAAAATAAAAGGCAGAATCTCTCACGGGCTCAGGCTCATCCGTTAATGTCCACAGTTGTTGAGGAGGTGAAGTCTTGGTGTTTCCACTAGGGAAATGGTAGATGAGCTAACAGCCTAGTGACCTGAAGTCCTTCTGGAACTGGTGTCTGGAACTGAGGCGACTGCTACAGTACCTTGACCTTGTTCTGCTCCTAAACTTGACCCTTGCATTACAATTTTACAATTTGAGTTTTACAATTCCTAGATGAATGCTCAACAGCCTTTTCTTGAATACCCGTCATGTATGAAGGTCACAGGTTATCACAAGCCCCAAGATAATGGCCTGCAGAACATGGACTGCGACTGTGGTTATGCAGTCTCTCGAGTACAGCCAGAGAGTAGCTATAGTTCACTGCAATCCATTGCAACACAATCTATTAAATTGTATTGCCGGGGGCTTGTACATTTTCTAGGTTCTGTTATCTGGTAAATATTTGCTACCGCTAATTATCATAATGCTCGTTGGTCATGGATTAATCCATATGTTCCTAGTGTAAATGGTTAATAATGGGCAGTTTAAGGCCTCTCCTCCCTGGGTACTCACCCTGTCAGCTGATGCTCCCACATTTAAAAACAGATTTTTGCAAATTAAACTTAAAAAAAAAAAAAAAAGAATAGAACTGTGATGGACATGTATATATTGGTGCATCTCTATCTGAGAACTTCCCTCGAATGTAGAATTGTACAAGAAGCATTACTTCACACAGTACCCCTCCGGTTCACACAGTCTGATCTCTCAACGTTGTGGTGCTTCTCTGTGGCAGGTCACGGTCGGTGTGTGTGCAGGAAGTGTGTGTGCGATGCAAACTACACGGGCAGTGCATGTGACTGTCCTCTGGACACACAGCCCTGTGTCGCCAGTAATGGGCAGATCTGTAACGGCCGTGGAACCTGCGAATGCGGTGTGTGTAAATGCACTGACACAAAGTTCCAGGGTCCCACCTGTGAGATATGCCCCACCTGTCCAGGAGTCTGCGCTGAGCACAAGTGAGTCCAGGGGTGGGAATAACGGGGTGGAGGGGCACTGTACTACACATGGGGGGTGTTATCTGCTGCTTCAGCTATACTTGGACTGCTTGGCTAGTTCGACTGAACATTGATCTCCACTCTGCACAGAAACTGTGTCCAGTGCCGTGCCTTCAAGAGTGGAGAGCTGAAAGATGTGTGTGAATCCAAGTGCAAGAACTTCGATCCGATCCTGGTGAAGAAGAAGGAGGACCTGCCCCAGCCGAACAGCCAGCCTTTCCTCACGCACTGCAAAGAGCGCGATGCCAACGACTGCTGGTTCTTTTTCACCTACGCCACCAAAAATAACACTACTGAAGTCTACGTAGTCGAGGAGCTAGGTACGTGGAACGAGCCTGTTTTCACTGCAAGTGCACCTGGGTTCATCAGAAAAGCTAGCATTGTTGGGCCAGTAGATGTTCCTGATGCAGCTTTCACTGAATAATTAATGAATCAACAGCATGCTCTTAAAGGGTTCCATCCTCATGTTCTCTGCAATCCCAGAATGCCCAGCTGGTCCCGACATCATTCCCATTGTTGCTGGCTTGGTCGCGGGCATCGTTCTGATTGGTCTGGCCCTGCTTCTCATCTGGAAACTACTCATGATTATTCATGACCGCAGAGAGTTTGCAAAGTTTGAGAAAGAGAAGATGAACGCCAAGTGGGACACGGTACGTATCTTTATTTACGTATGTTTATTTATGCTTTTACTTAAAAAGATACATGACTGTCATTACTGGTTGTTGATGTAACGCTATAGCTGCAGAATCCCCTTTGGTTTGAATATGTAGCGGAAGAGATATACACCTAGACCGTGGTGAATGTGGCTGTTTGTAGTTAGTTTCATTTTAGTGATTGTGTGACCACAATAATTCATGACTGAAATAAATGGTCTGTGCATATTTTTTTAATTCAGTGTTATGAAAATAATACTTTTATCTGGCACTTAGTTGGTTCATAGTAACATCTTGAGCTTAAGTTTTTTTTTTTTATTAAAACTTTGTTCAACATAGTTCTGTACAGGAAAAACAAGATTATTGAAAATGTGTTTAATAATGGATTAAGTTTCTAGTACAGATCTAGAGTGGCTCTCTCTCCACAGTCCTGGAAGATCCCTGACAAGTGTCCAGCCATCTTTTTGCTACTGTTGGAGTTCTTCCTTGTTTGACTCAACTTTTTTCCATTGTATTTTCTCTCTCTCTCTTTTCATTGAATCCTTCATCTGAATATCATCAGCAAGAGAACCCTATATACAAGAGCCCTATTAATATGTTCAAGAACCCTGGTTATGGACGCAGAGATGGGCCGCTCTGAGCCACAGTCTGTACCTGTCTGTCTGCATGCTCTCCTGCTGTCTGCCTGCTAATGTCTCTGGCTTGCTCACTTTAACCACTCATGCTGATGCTGTTTTGAGTAATGGGCTTATGGAATACCTGGAGTGTTCCCTCATTCAGTTGAAGTGATTTGTGTTTTTTAAATCACTTTAAATGTAATGCATTTTGTGTGACTGGAGAACTGGGTGCTGTTTGTGTTTGGAGTGACTGGAGGAGGAATCAGTACAGGGGTTCTAACCAAATCACTGTTGGTTTGTAATCACTTTTGCTTGAATGTTTCATGCATAAACAGTTTTGATTGTTGTATTTTATATGGGTTTGTGTTAAAGTGCACTGGGTAACAGCAACTGTGCCCTGTGTTGATGCCCAAGACACCAGAAATGGTTCCGTTGACTCTGACATCAAAATCACCTAGAAATACTACAAATGAATCAAACTAGATTTGCAAATCAAAGATGATCTGGTCTACATGGAAGCTAATGTGTTCTTTTATAATGTCAATATTCAGTTTGTACTTGAACCAATGTTTCTTTAGTGCTTAGTGTATGTAAAGGACGTGTTTAACGAGGGGGGGACTGTTTTTGAAGACTGTTGGTTTTGCTGGCTTGTGAGTGTGTTTGTCTTGTACCAGACTGTGATCCACTTTTTTTTTTTTTTTTTTTCTTTTCTTTTTTTCTTACCTGTCAAACGTGTCAACATTTCATTGAGGGCTTCTAGGTGTTTAAAAGGTGTAGTAAGAATGTCCAGCTGGTTGAATCGTGCATTTGTTGTTGGGATGGTCTTCCTGCCCTCCTCAGTCTGCTCTGAAATGATCTAATCTGAACGTTCTAAAGTTGCAATGGCAGCACACCTGTTCTGACGTGTCCTTTTGTTTTACTTCCAGGGTGAGAATCCCATCTATAAGAGCGCTGTCACCACAGTGGTTAATCCCAAATATGAGGGGAAGTGATGGACTAACCTGCCCGGCAACAACACTGTATGCAAATGAGAAAAGGAGGAGGATCTTGTTCTTGCTTTGAATCACTTTTATCTGCATTTTTCACAAGTTTTATGGTCTACTAATCTCTATTTCTATGCATTATGTACAGTGTGTATAAACTTTAGTTTTTACTTTGAATTGTGGAGCTTTTGAATGTTTTAATCCAGTATGTGTGTTCAGAATTTGTGTTGTCACAGGACTGGCTATGATCTTTAAAGGTGCGAATTGAACAGGAGCCACTTTCCTGCTAACATTGTGTTTCCTAATGCTGTTTACCAGAGCACCTCTGGTGTCACACCCAAAGACCTCTGGTGGGTGGAGGGGCGTGTCTGTGCAGGGGGGCTCTAAATGTGCATGGTGGTTAAGTAGCAGGATAGAGAAACACTGTTAATGGGTTTCAAAGCCAGTCACATCGTCAGGTTTTTCAGGGTTTATAAGAGAGATGGACTAATCCAGTGATGAGGAGCGTTTACTCGTCCAGGATAATCAAGGGAAAATTCCCTGTAATTAACACTGTAATCTTCCACACTGCCAGTTACACAGTAATGGAGCTTAGTGGACATGCATTTCTGTGCTCTGAACAAAAGCCTTGATTTGTGGATGATGCCCTACTTCACTGGTGTAGCGTGTAGCTGGCTGCTGGGTGTAGCATGTTCTTTCTGGAGTGGCCATTCCCACCTCCGCCTTTAAACCCCCACCCCCTGCCGTTCATCTCTAGCTCTGCCCACTGGGTGTGGCACTCCCACCTTCCTGCCCAGGTGGTTGGAGTTATAAGAATAACGGTGGCTGATTTGAAGGTGCAGGAGATGAGGAGAGGAGCCACTCGTCTGGGGAACACGAACATGTACCTGCTTACACCTACAAGGGTTTGTGCGCAGCACAGTTTGGATTTCAGAAGGTTGGAACTGCTGCCTGTGGGTATTACATTGAGATGCACTCAAGCTTGCAGTAGTTTTATATATTTAATATATTTTTTAAACATGAAAATCTATAAAAGACCTTGCATATCCAATCATTCTAAACTTTTGTTAAAATCAACATTTTAAATCCGCCGACTCGTTAGATTCAATAGAAGTGTTATGTTACGCAGAGACCGGAGGCCAAACCCTTTGATTTGTATTGTGAACCACTTGCTTGTAAAAAAAAAAAAATCCGGGTGCATCTCAGGGACCACAGTGAATGATCTTTTTCTGGAAGTTTTCTAGGTAGATATTTTTAATGCTTAATTTTGAACAGTCAGAACCCGTTACTGTCTGAGGAGGTGGTCACCATGCTGTGAGTAATTTGCGTTTGTGTTTAAACCTCAGGTTTCTAATTCCATTTAGAAAACGAAAACCAAATATTTACTGTGTTCTGCACAAGGGCTTTGAGGGGCATCATTCTGAATGTTGTCCATTCCCTGCTGAACTGGACTGAGGACTTGCTTACTTGTGAAATTGCATTGTTTCTGAACGTCTGTTCTCATTAGTCTCAAAGCAGAAACAGAAAAGGTGCAGTCGCACAGTTATGACATCCCAGATTACATCATTGTTAAGAGACCAGTGTTGATGAGACCTATAATTCTTACTGTGTTGTAATGCTGTTCAATCTTAACCCACCTGCCTCCCACACTGCCTTTTTTAAGTGCCTTTTTTCTTTCTACATCATATTCACTCTCACAATCTGTTTCAGAAGTTATTTATTAAAATAAAGAACCAAATCACAAGACTGGTGTGTGTGTGTTTGTGTATGTTTGGAGAGATTCTCTCATCCTAAATTAAACTAAAAACACTTGTGTTCCTTACCCTGCCCCCTTTTTATTATTATTATTATTTTATACCTGCAGGCATTATTGTACTGTGGGGTTATGGTTAGTGACCCTTGTGTTGTACTGTGGGATTACGGTTAGTGACCCTTGTACAGTACCTTCCAGCTGCCCTGCTCCTCTACAGTGTCACGATGGTGCAAAAGTGTGTGAAACCTGTTTCTGTTCCACTAACTGCAGACTGTAACCATTAGTCCTGTTACTTCTCCCGTTGTCGGTGGGAACTGTGGTGTCGGACTGTGACATGGGCTGTGCAGCTTGGGTTCCCTAACCCTAGGCAGAGATGTGCCAGACCCAAGATTAAACCTTAAAAAATCTTGAATCAAAATCTTCAATCTTGAACCGTAATCCAGACCCATTCTTAAACCGTAATGCAAGACCAATCTTAAACCCAAATTCAGTCATATACACTGGCACATTATGCTACAGTTGCCTAAGATTCTTTGTTAAAAGGCAGATCTTGATGGGTGGAAAATGGATGATAAAGGTAATAAAACCCTAACTTTTCTATTCCTTGGGTATAGAAAAATGAGCCCAGAATGCCTCTATTCTCCAAACACATACCTGACTGAGAGAACACTGCGATGACGAGTTTAAACTTGGTGCAGCGAGTCAGAACAGTAGAGTCCAAGAACAGCAACGCCTAAAGCAGCCAGTGCTCAGGAAGACTGTAGGTGGGTCAGGAAGTCGAGGAAGGCAGTCACTGATAACGGCTCATTCTGGGAGTCTTTCTATTTTTTCTTTCAGTAGAATACTTTCAAACAAGAAACATTGTTTAGAAGAGGAGTAAACTCTCAAAATGCTGTAACTTCAGTGTGAAGTTCTCTCACAGAACAAATATCAAATCTCTTCAGGTAAATTTTTAAATCAGACACTCGCTGTGAACTTGGCACCAGGTGCAAAGGTAAGTTATTCAGGATCTTTGATTATTTACTCAGAAATGCCATAACTGCTGTTGCTGGTATTTATTTAATATTTTAGCTTTTGGACTGGTTTATTTGTAGTTAAAGTTGAGAAAGTAATCACATATTTTCAACTTTTCTGAGACGTAAATCCTTAAGTTCAAAAATTGACCAGAAATCCTATTGGTAACAATGAAAAGCTAATTCATTGTTTTGTGTTAAAATGTTTTGAATTCAAATTGTTTACCATGGTCTGGAGTTGATTAAATGAGAAACTCATTTACAGCACAGTTTTGCCATAGAAGTGGACACCCTGAAACATTTCCTGCTTCTGGTTTGATGTGTGTTTAATGTATAATCCTGTTGGAGGAACTTTAATCACCAAGCACACCGAGACGCACGTTGATGGACGGATACATTCTTTAGTGCTGGAGGGTGTGTGTTTCTTAATATCTCATTCCCTTGGTTCACTGGATCGTGTGCTTAAGGAGTGTCATGTAGACGCTTTATTATTTCTCTCCATTTATTTCACACACACAATACACTTAGTCTACCACATCATGTTTAACATTCTTCCTAGATGAATATGAGGGTGCTGTTGTTTTCTGTGCTGTGTGGTCTTCTCTCCCTCCGTTTGGGTAAGTAACGCTACCTCAGCATTTCCCTGTTCTGAGACATATTTCCACTCCGTATCAGTGTGTTGGGGAAACGAGCAGATTGAAACAAGACAGAATAAATCACAACCTGCCTGAATGAAACACGTTTCGGCAGAATTCAATAGAGCCAGGCTCAATGAAACACAACAGGAAAGTTGAGCATAGACTGTTCAAAACTGAAGTGCTTCTCAAAGAAATATGTGCTTTAGAGAATATTACATTTGATGGTAATTGGAATTTTAGACAAAAGTCTAAAAATCTTGATTGGAGAGAATTTATGTAATCATGTTATTTTTGTTTATAAACCACATGTAAACCAGAACTGTGTAAAATGGCTCTTCTCTCTGTTCTGCCAAGATGCAGCAGCCGTGGACATTAACGACTGCACTAAATCCTCACCAGAATCCTGTGGACAGTGCATTCAGATTGGGCAGCAGTGTGGATGGTGCACAAGCAAAGTACTTATCCATGGTTGAATGTTATTATGAGGGACATTATTATAATCTGTTAGCTGGTGTTATTATAATAATGTTATTGTAATCTGTTAGCTGGAAAATGACCAAATGACCTGTTCCCACCTTTAAAAATGAAAATAAAAATATTTCAAAATAATGAAAATAAGCGTTAAAAGGGGCAGACGTGCCAGTGTGCATTATCTATGTTTCTTGGAAAAGCTGAAACGGTGCTCATTTCTTCTGGATGATTCATTTGTCATCTGGGGTCCTTTCTGAAAGGTGTTTTGAGGACAGCCCTCTTAAGGTGTTTGTTTGTTGCAGGACTATAAGTTTCCACGCTGTGATGAGGTCATAGGACTAATTAACAAGGGCTGTCCCAGCATCAGCATGGAGGATCCTCACGGGAGCCTCTCGGTAGACAAGAACAACACTGTCACCAACCATATAGTAGACAAAGCCCAGAAACAGCAGCCGAGTAAAATAACTCAGATTCAGCCTCAGAAACTCACGCTCAACCTGAGAGCAGGTACGAGGTTCACTTCAGCACCTGCAGGCTGGAGCAGGAAGTTCTGTTCTGAGCTAACACACACCACACCTGTACACACTACACTTGTACACACCACCAGACTGAGATCATCAGCTCATTCTGAGCCACTCCACCATTCATGTCTGATCTCGGTGCTGTAGGTGAACCTCAGCAGTTTTCTCTGAAGTTCAAAAGGGCAGAAGGCTACCCCATCGACCTGTACTACCTGATGGACCTCAGTGACTCCATGAAACAAGATCTACATAATGTGAAGACCCTTGGAACAGATCTGGCCCAACAAATGAAGGAACTCACGTCAGACCTGCGGCTCGGTGAGAAAAACACAACACACACAAACTCGTTTCAGTACTTTTTTGCACAAACTTTCATCCCAAAACAGGCATACACACACCTGCACACGCACACACATGCACACAGCACATACAGGTTTTGTGCGTTGATGTTCAGGGTTTGGGTCGTTCCTGGAAAAGCTGGCTATGCCATTTGTGATGACCACTCCTAAGAAGCTGGATAACCCCTGTTCACCACTGCACTGCACACGGCCCTTCAGCTACAAAAATGTGTTGAACCTGACAAGCAAAGGGCAAGAATTCACTGACATAGTCAGCCGCCAGGAGACGTCAGGAAACCTGGACTCACCTGAGGGAGGGTTCGATGCCATCATGCAGGCTGTTGTCTGCAAGGTGAGTCCTCTCCAGCAGTGTTTCGATTCCTCAGATATGAGGTGGGTCCTCAGATGTGAAGTAAGTCCTCTTCCTCAGATGTGAAGTGGGTCCTCTTCCTTAGACGTGAGGTAAGTCCTCTTCCACATACCTGAACTGGGTCCTCAGAAGTGCATTGGGTCCTCTTCCTTAGACGTGAGGTGGGTCCTCAGATGTGAGGTGGGTCCTCTTCCACAGACGTGAAGTGGGTCCTCAGCTGTGAGGTTGGTCCTCAAACATGAGGTGGGTCCTCTTCGTCAGACATGAAGTGGATCCTCAGATGTGAGGTGGGTCCTCTTCTGCAGACTGAACTCATCGTCCAATTAGAAATGCCAAACCTGGGTATAAGTTCTGGGTAATTCAGCATCCAATCAGATCAACAGTGTTATAGTCTGCTGTGTTTCTGACATCTTAGCACAGAAACGTTTTTATAATCATCTGCCAAAGTTTCGAATGCGTATGTGTATATGTGTTTCTGTGTGTCTTTTAATATGGGAAAGTAAACTACATCATGTTTGTTTATAGATAAAATCATGGTTGTTTGTTTGTTGTAAACATACACTGGGTCCCTTTAAGGAGATCGGCTGGAGGGATGCAACCAAGCTGCTTGTTTTCTCCACGGACGCAGCATTTCACTTTGCTGGAGATGGAAAACTAGCTGGACTCGTGCTTCCCAATGATGGGAAGTGCTACTTGGAGAACAATGTGTACACCAAGAGCACATACTTTGTAAGTGTGTTACTGTGCCATAGTTTATTTAACCTTTAATTTAATTGAGATGGTATAGAGGACACACATTTACAAGCACTTGGTGGGAGGTAAATGAAGTTGGGAATGTTGGGGTTAAATTCACAGTGGGCAAGAAACTGGAGCCATCTAGCACATGGACACCTGACATATAAATAAAATATACCATACTCCATACTTTATTTCATACACTATTCCATAACTTTACTCCATAATCTACTCCTTACTTACACAGTACTCTACTCCATAATCTACTCCATACACTACTCCATAATCTACTCAATATAGTACTATACACAATAATCCATACTGCACTCCATACTGTACTCCATACAGTGAGTTTGTGTCACTCATGTAGCCATTTGGATTCAGCCAAAGTATAAGTGATGTGTTGGATTGTTTTACAGGATTACATTGATGTGTTGGATTGTTTTACAGGATTACATTGATGTGTTGGATTTGTTGCAATGATACGTTGGCTTGTCTTGCAGGATTACCCCACCATCTCGCAGCTGGCAGACACTTTGAGTGAAAACAATATTCAAACCATATTTGCTGTGACCAAAGATGTCCAACCTTTGTACAAGGTCTGTATAACTGCCCCCTCTCAACCCCCAAGATTAGATTTAAGGTATATTTAGGATATTGTGTGTGTTTTGAAATCAGTATCCCTGTACAGTCAATGGTGTGAATCTGCTGATAAGTCTTCAGTGGTCTCAGAACATTCCATCAGTAGTTTGAAAAACTGCTGAAATGTCAGTCAAGGGGATGTTCTGGAAGTTTAGAAGTTGTGTCATACATGTGCAGAATGGTTACAAGGGTAAAAATCCTTAAATTATGTAATTGTAAGGTGTCACCCATCTGTACTGACTTGTGCCATTCAAATGACGTTCAGGTTTGAGTGTCAGGTGTGCCATGTGCCGCTAATGTCAGAAGATGTGTATGTGCTTTTAGGCACTTTAATGTTTGTCATTTAAATTTAAGGAAAAATAAAATGTATCCCCAAAGGATATAAAACTGACACTAAACTGAAAATTAATAGCATGATAACATCGTAGTCACCTCAATCACAGCATAATCATGTATTAATCAAATAATCATGTATTAATCTTATTATTGTAATAATATTGTTATGTTTATTATAATACTTTAATTATTATTGTAACATTTTAAAATGTGCATGTATAACAGGAACTGGCAGAACTTATTCCAAAATCAGAAGTAGGCACACTCTCTACCAACTCCTCTAACGTGATCCAGCTCATCATCGATGCCTATAATGTGAGTTCTTCAGCATTTTATCTAATAGACATCAGACAGTTTAACACTATAATCAAGAATTAATCAAGAAAAGTCACATGTTAGATTGGTTGAGTACATTCCAACTGAATAAGGCAGAATAAACTATGACAAAACAGGAGTTATGATGTTTGGCAAGAGCCAAGCATCTTAAAATTAGTGCACATTTCAAATCTAAAGATCTAAAAATGAAAGACCTGGTCGGAAATCTCTGCGTTCTGATAGACTCAGATCTCAAGTATACTTCCCACATCAAAACCATCACTAGAACAGCTAGCAAGAAAGGGTTAATGTTCCAGCAAGACCCAGAGAACATGCATGCGTTTATTTCCAGCAGGGTCTGCACTTCCCAAAAAAACTCTACAGTGTTCCAGTTAGAACATATTTTAAGGGACCACTACTCTATATTGCACTGAATGGATTAGGCACAGAATCCTTCTCATCCTTCTCATCATAAGTTTATATGATTTTAAGAGCCTTTAGCTCTTACATAACCAGAACCAACTCCAACACAAACTTGCATGTAGAAATATAAACTGTTCTTTCAAACTTATACACTATATCTAGCAGTTTGTTTTGTCACTTTATGCTTTTAGTATTGCGCTGTAGTCTTTAGTATTGCGCTGTAGTCTTTAGTATTACGCTGTAGTCTTTAGTATTGCGCTGTAGTCTTTAGTATTAAGCTGTAGTCTTTAGTATTGCGCTGTAGTCTTTAGTATTACGCTGTAGTCTTTAGTATTGCGCTGTAGTCTTTAGTATTACGCTGTAGTCTTTAGTATTGCGCTGTAGTCTTTAGTATTACGCTGTAGTCTTTTAATGTATTAAAAGGCTTCTTATTGTTATTGACCACTCTACATAATTTGATGTAGAGATTCCTTAAACATTTTTGTGTTTAAGATTAAATCATTTTGTGCTTCTTAAATGATATTTGTTTCTCTGCCCTTCTGTAAATCTGTTAGTCTCTGTCCTCTGAGGTGATCCTGGAGAACAGCAAGCTGCCTGAGGGAGTGTCCATTTCATATGTGTCTCACTGTAAGAACGGAGTGAGCCAAACGGGAGACGATGGAAGAAAGTGCTCCAACATCTCGATTGGTGATGAGGTGAGACCTCTGGTGCACACACACACACACACACACACACACACACACACACACACACACACAAATAACTGAAATGAACATGTTTTTCATGTTGATGGCATAAATGGAAGATCACAAACAGATTTACTGTCCCTTAGTATTAACATGGGCAGATGCAGCTATAATGACTAGCTGTTATATAATTTGCTTTCAGTTATTTTATTAGTTTGGGTGACTCAGTGATACGAGTCATTTAACAGAGTATTTTACAGCGTTGAGACCAAAAGAAGAGTAATAATTTCTGTAATCACATCTACTTCATCATTATTCACTACATTTCTTGCTCAGATTTAATTTGACATTTTTAAAGATTAATCATTAAAAAAAAGTCTTTTTCCAGAATTACTATCATGTTTGTAGTACATTATTTTAAAAGTTGATAGTTTTAAGATATATGTATATTTTCTAAGGGACAGTTAGACAAGGCAAATACAGGTTTGTTCAGTATTCGTTCTGATGAGGTGAGTGTCTGACCCAGTCCTGGTTTGTAGATACACTTCGATGTGGCCATCACCACTAAGGGCTGTCCGTCTCGTGGTAAATCTGAAACAATAAAGATCAAACCGCTGGGATTCAACGAAGAGGTGGAGGTTGTTCTTAACTTCATCTGTGAATGCAAGTGTCATGAAACCAGAATCCCCAACAGTCCAGAATGTCATTTTGGCAATGGGACCCTGGAGTGTGGAGTTTGCAGGTAAGAATCCTTCATAATGCACCTGAATGAATACAGGAGTTCAGATTGACAGTGAAAAATACAAAACAAATAAAAATAAATATTTCATTGCTTGGAGTCAAATAACATTGCCAAATACCTCTTTACGCAGACAGTAAATTTGCCCACTACTATAACTGTTAGTTATTGATGATGTTGCTGTGAACCACAGTAGTAAAACTAGGCCAAAATTCCTTGTTCGGCTGATCTGAGGGGTCTCATCAGTTCATGGCTTAAATTATGATGCTGCTGTTGTGTTTTTAAGGTGTAACGAGGGCCGCATGGGCAGGGTTTGTGAGTGCAGCAAAGACGACGTCAGAACAGAAGATCTGGATGCTAACTGCAGAATGGACAACGGCACTGACATCTGCAGCAACAACGGAGACTGTATCTGTGGAACGTGTGAGTGTAAGAAGAGGGACAACCCGGAGGAGAGGTACGAGGGGAAGTACTGCGAGTGTGACAACTTCAAGTGCGATCGCTCTGCTGAAAAGCTCTGCGCAGGTATGAATGTACACAGGTCCACATCTACACAGGTGCACATCTACACAGGTACACACTTACACAGGTCCAGATCTACAAAGGTACACACTTACACAGGTCCAGATCTACACAGGTACACACTTACATAGGTGCACATCTACACAAGAACAGGTACACATCTACACAGCTACACAGGTATGCATATACAAGTAAAATGGATTAAGTCAATAAGAAAATGAATGGGTGTATTTGATTCTCTGTGGCAGGTCATGGTCGGTGTGTGTGCAGGAAGTGTGTGTGTGATGCAAACTACACGGGCAGTGCATGTGACTGTCCTCTGGACACACAGCCCTGTGTGGCCGGTAACGGGCAGATCTGTAACGGCCGTGGAACCTGCGAGTGTGGTGTGTGTAAATGCACTGACACAAAGTTCCAGGGTCCCACCTGCGAGATCTGCCCCACCTGTCCAGGAGTCTGCGTTGAGCACAAGTGAGTCCACAATCAACATACATCAACATACAAACATGAATGGCTTGGTAACTGCTAAGTGCACTGAATTACAGTCATTGCTTTCAGTACTGAACTACTGTGATTTAAAACTGCAGTTCCAAGAACTGAACTACTATACTGTATTAAGGCTGTGGTTTCCAGTACTAAACTTATTTTCTGAATTATAGCTGTGGATACCAGTTCTGAAATACTGTGAATTAAAGCTGTATTTCCCAGTAATGCAATACTATTAATTAAAGATGTGGTTCCCAGTCTTGAGAAGGTCAGACAGCACCCTGTCAGATTCAGCACAAGCTCATAACTCATGTTACTCAAATTATTCAAAGGATATTTGTCATTTATTTGTACAATAATGTGTGTTCGTGAGAACTGTAAATTAGCATATGTGAGAATCTGTGCAAGAGACAAACCACTTTTGTAAGTCGCTCTGGAAAAAATGTAAATGCAAATGTAATTGATTTCACTGGGGGCCATCTTCCCTTTTCTTGTAACCATTTGACCATACTTATCTAGTCCACTTAACCAGCAGAACTGCAGAAGGACCTAT
>JAOYMR010000003.1:65108-87644 GCA_025802075.1 Tenebrosternarchus preto
CCCCCCCCCCCCCCCCCCCCCCCCCCCCCCCCCCCCCCCCCCCCCCCCCCCCCCCCCCACCCCCGGCCCCGCCCAGGTTGCACAGCAGTAGGGAGAAGGAGTGTCCTTGGTTAATACTGCACTTGGTGAACATATTTCCAACATCCTCCTGGTCCCAGTGACACCTGATGCTCCTGCAACTGCTCATGAACACAACAACTAAATTCTCTTGTGGAACTGTATTACACAGCAAGTTCTCCCTGTACTGACAAACAAATTTTAACTTCATTAAAGATGTAATTAAAAGGTGAGTTGAGTCAGGAGTGTTAGAGCGGGAAATGTTCTTAAATATTCAGGGCATGGGAATTCAAAGAACTGGGATTAGGAATCACAGCTATTTCAATTTAAACAACAGCTCTAGAGAAAAATAGGCATGTTACAACCCAAAGAAGTTGTGTTATCATGGCTTTTCAGGCATGAGGCCTATAATAGTTTTGCACTTTCTGTTTCTGCTCTGGTTTGTTTCACAGGGACTGTGCTGAATGCCATTTGTACGAGTCTTCATGCGCGACCAAATGCAAGAACGTTACTGTGTCAGAGGTGGTGAGGAAGGAGGAGCTTCCCCAACCAAGCAGTAGGCTCTATCTCACTCACTGCAAAGAGCATGATGTGAATGACTGCTGGATCTTCTTCACCTACGAGGAAGGCAAAGACTCAGGGGCTCAGCTCACAGTGGCAAAGACACCTGGTCAGAAACACAGCACTTTTTAAAGTATCTTTCCTGCTCTAAAACACCTGACTAATGTGCAATATTCCACCTAAAAGGGACTTATTTTATATTAAAGCTTGCTAGGTTTGTATGTGAAGTGCTAGTAGCTTGCTGGTTAGGCTTGCTGGCATCTTGTATTGGAGTTCAGATCACTACTGCCTTAAAAAATTTCTAGTTCTTGAAAGTCAGATTAAAACAAACTTGGAATGACATGGTATTGAATAATTGTAGTAAATCCACTAGAACTCTGATTATAGCATGGCTGGTATTTAACCTAATTAACCAAAAATGAAGAACTGTCTTGTGGTATATCCTGCACATACCACAGCTCTTTTCTGTCTGATATCCTGCACATACCACAGCTCTTTACTGTCTGATATCCTGCACATACCACAGCTCTTTACTGTCTGATATCCTGCACATACCACAGCTCTTTACTGTCTGATATCCTGCACATACCACAACTCTTTTCTGGTTGGTTTTAGAATGCTATGCAAATCAAAACATCATTCCTATTGTGGCCGGCGTGATTGGAGGCATTGTTCTGATTGGTCTGGCCCTGCTTCTCATCTGGAAACTGCTCATGATTATTCATGACCGCAGAGAGTTTGCAAAGTTTGAGAAAGAGAAGATGAATGCCAAGTGGGACACGGTACGTTCACACAAATCCACACCACACAGAGCCTCGGATGTGTACAGGTGGCACTTACTCTCTCCCCCAGGTTTGAGTAATGTAAACAGTCAGATAATAGCTAAGAATAATTCCCAGGATTCCTTTGAATTTACTGATGATAATTCCCTGATTCTTGGTGCAGAGATACACAGACCCACAGTTCTGGTTGTTACCAGGTGTTACCAGGAAATGGTGGGGGTGAAATTATTCATATTAGAATGTATACAGAATGTGCAGAATGAAATTTGAGCTTGTTTGATTGTTTACTGAATATCATAAATCTTACGTTTAGTAGAAAATGAATAAGATACTATTGTTATTATTCCATAATTCATAGGTTTTTCATGTGAATGATCACCCCTGATAAATGTGTATAAATGTTTTCACAGACACTGAACCCGATCTACAAAAGTGCAGTGACAACAGTTGTCAACCCCAAATATGAGGGCAAGTGATACTTTATCTGTCTGGATCTAGAGGTCTCACAGGATTTTAGTCTTGTTGTTCTTCATCACTCTCTGCGTCTCATTTGGACTTGGGGGAGTCCAGCTCATATGACCTGCATATATTCCTGTATGTGATCTCTGCCACTCGTTTGGATGTCTCAGAGTTTGTTTCCCTGCCAGCATCTTGTATCCTGCTACTAGATACTGGACTGTCTCACTGGCTCCTTTACAGTCTGCATCTTTGGTCTCTGGTGTATTGACCTGCTGTGATTAGTGCTTCTGTGCTCCCCTTCAGTTCTGCCTTTCCCAGTCAATAGTAGGACTGTCTTACTCCTGCCACCTCTGTTTTGTATCTGTGGTACATTCCATGGAGGGATTATCCTGTCATGGCACTTCCTCTGCTTCCATAGTGACCATGACACCCATCTGACTGAGCAACTCCCTCATCAGCTCATTCTTAGGGGACACTGCTTGGACAAATCATGGATGTCCCCCCTTCTTTTCCAGATGGTAACCTTGAACTTCTCTGCATTTTTTTACTACCTGTACAATTTTAGCCACAGTACACAGTACAGTTACTCCCTTTGAATATATACATATATTCATATAGGTTTCAAGACTATACATATACAGTAAGATGTGATTAATTGGATAATTGTCCCAGTGTTGCTAAAACCTGCAGTATTTAATTTGGTAGCATTTATTCTGGTATTGTCAGTAGTTAGAGGCCTGCTCATATTAATTTATTTTGCACCATATACATGTGTATGTATCCATTAAATTATCATGACAGTTAATGAGACATATAAGTCACCTTAATATACAGACAGCATTGGAATGAGGATGATGTCCAAACGTATTACGAAATAAAAGTCAAAACTTCTCATGTAATGTTCTCGATATCTGACCAAATTATCTTACTGTGCTTATTTCTATATTAGAAATATAGAAAATATTGTTACATAACTGACTTACAAGGACACCAACAGTTATCCCCGGTACCGTGGTGGAGCGTTCAGTGTGCTTTTAGGGGAGGGGCTTGCTTGTTTTCCCCACCGACACTTCCAAAGTAGGCGGGACCGACGATATTTATTGATTGTCCAATCACAATGCTTCAAGGTATCGTTGCAAAGTTGGAAGCTCCCTGACCGTCAGGCTATTTTCAAGACTTGACTAGATAGTAAGCATATTAAGTATGTTTGAATATCATAATATGGCATATTGTGTACTAGCATTCGTCATTATGGAGAGATTTGTCGCTTTCGCGAGGAAGGTTCCTTCTTGTAACCGTTATGTCCTGAAGACGTGGAACGTTCCAAGTATAGAATGTCTCGCGACTGTGCAGCTCAGCATTTGGCAATCAAAAGCTAGCTAGCTAACTTGCTAAAGTCGATACTAGCTACAAATGTCGTTCTTTTTGGCACTAACTGTTGGGTAAGATTAATGTAGTCCAGGTGGAATACCTAACCAACCACGTGTACTGGTAAGTCAGAATTGTTGACCTTTTTAACCAAATTTGAGCATACAATTAAAACGTTTAAATGAATAGCTGTCGACCTATAGCTAGCTAGCTACCTAGCTCTTCTACCTATTACTGCTATAACTTGGCAATCTTATTAGCTAGCTAGCTTTGCTAGTTAGCTACTATTGGTTGATAACACCTCGTTAGCTATGTCATTAGTTTGTAAATGTGTTAGGATTGTATATCGAGCTAAATTAAGTAACTATCGATCAAAGTATAATTATGTCCTTATAGACCTTTAAGTATATACGATTACAATCGAAAGGTTGACTAGTGAGTAAACTTCTGAGTGTGCCGTCTACACTTTTGTAGCTAGGCATCCGAATTGGTTAACGTAGCTAAGCTAGATAACTAGCTAAGTGATCCCATTCTCAAATCTCTCTGATTGCTTGCAGGCTGTAACTGGTAATCAAACGTCTTTTAATTCGATACTGTATTTGCTATGCTAGCTATTTGGTTTGCTTGTAAAGGAATCGGTTTTGTGTTTAATCGCATTCATGTAGTTGTATGTGCGACCACGTAAAATAAGATAGCGGTTGTTTTGTGCTGTATTTTCTTTTGTGACAGTGTTTGTTGCTCTATTACTTCAACGGGAAATCTCAAAAACAATAGCCACAGTGTGTGTGACATGCCTACGCCCGAAAGAAAAACGTAGCTAGCGGATATTGAACTCTAAAGGTGTTGCAATATTTTTAGTAGACGTTGTAATTTGTCATTAATCGACGCTGTAGTAACGGAAGGCGCTATTGGAATGTGTTCATCCAATGAAATAAATTTACGAACCTACATAACTCATCACGGTTAAGAACCAACATAACTCTTCACGTCGAATTGTTCGCTCATCCCAAGCGGGCGATGCACGTACGCTGCTGTTGGTCTGGAGGAGTGATGGGGCGCTATTGAGTTTTGTCAATTTCATTGATTCTCTATGGTCTTGGACGACCTAAATCCACTAGAAAAACAAGGAACCTTTATATCCCTAAAGCATTTTGATTAGCTTTAAAGGTCAAACCGTGATAAATGAGAGAATACTACAGCATTTGCAACCACTTTAATGGTCTACAAGATTCCTATGGTAATGGGTAAAATTTTAGTAGGCAATGATTGCAACCAAATCCAAGCTTTACCAAAGCAGCTACATGACCTATAGACATGCAGAGTAAAATAGCTACTATTGAACAGATGGACAACCCAAGCTTGTGGTGTTTAATGATTTGTCTGTGCAGAGTTTGCAGTGATGGGCTGCACTGAGCAGATGATAATGATTGGGATTCTAGAAGCTTCCTGGGAGGGACTGGGCATGCAGGAGCAGAGGTAAGATTTGTTACTAGGGCTTTTACACTTTGAAATGTTTGATGACTTTCTAGCATAAATGTAATGAAGTTACTGTAAATCCTTTTAAATTATAGAGACTGATTGTGAATGGCACATTTTGTATCACCCATGTACAATAAAATAGCCACTGATTGACCAAATAGTATTTAAAAAAAAAATTGTGCCAGGCCATGACGTATACACTGGAGATCAAAATTGGAGAACTCACAATTTCCTAAATGTCGGTCATTTTTGTAGTCCTATGTGAAATTATCCTAACAGGAATGAAATGACAGTATTTTAAGCTTATGTCATAAATTGTATATATTCTAAAGCACAGCATAATACGCTTAAATGATATAATTGAAAAATAATATTTATCAAAATTGGAGAACACTTTCAGATACCTGCAAGTTATTGGTGTTAATCTGGCACCAGGTGCTGACAAACCCTATTTAACTGGCAGCCTAACTTTCCAGTTTTCACTGACTTTGCAAAAATGGTGAGCCGTTCCAAAGTGACTGAAACCAGGTTGTCCAGATGAAGGCCAAAGGGGTGACCCTTTTAGCCATAGCAAGAGAAACTGGTCGTTCCAAGCCTGTGAATATTGCATCTTTACAACATCGCAAACTCATTCAAGTCCCCCAAGAAGGCTGATCACCTGCAAAAAACAAATGCAAGGGAAAACTGGATAATGCTGAGAACCTCCATTGGTAATTAGTTAAACACTGCAGCTGGAATCAATCGCCAGTTCAGCACTGAACAGGGTAAGGATCTGTCTCGACATTTAAGAGCATTTGGACTGAAAGCCCACTCTGCAATGACCAAACCTTTCATTAGCAGAAAGAATCAAAAAGCTAGACTCGACTTTGCTGAGGAGCATGTGTGGACAGATGAGAAGTGGTCCAGAGTTCATTTTAGTGATGAAAGCAAGTTTAATTTATTTGGGTCTGATGGGGAAACATTATGTTCGTCGACAAACTGGGAAAAGACTGAACCCAAAGTGTGTAAAGAAGTCGGTGAAAGGTGGAGGTGGAAGCGTCATGGTTTGGGGAATGTTGTCAGCAGCGGGAATTGGATCTCTCGTACGGCTACATGGAAGAGTGAATGCAAGTGTGCATCAGAACCTTCAACACGTGGTTCCTTCCCTGCATTCATCACTCAATCAGCCAGCAATTTTCATGCAGGACAATGCCCTCTGTCACACAGCAAAATGGGTAAAGCAGATCCTTGAATCTGAAAACATTGAAACAGTGAAATGACCAGCCCAGAGTCCTGATCTAAACCCAATAGAAAACCTCTGGAAAATCCTTGGTGACAAGGTTATGGCCAAGAAACCCACAACAGTTGCAGAACTGTGGAAGAGACTGGAAGAAGAGTGGACCAAAATCACACCAGAGTGGTGTGAGAGACTAGTGATGTCCTGTGGCTGTAGATGTGCTGAAGTCATTCAAAGCAAAGGCCTGTACACTTCCTACTGATTACTGACTGCTGTAACCTTTAGAAAATTTAGTTGTAATCTTTCTCTTTGCTACGGTCATTGCTATTCTCTAATTATGATTATGATTTGCAAAATAAAGGATTCATGTTGATGTACTTTGGTTATTTTGTAAAACACTGTTCTAGTGGCATGGTGTACCCCTTACAAAAAATCCTTCAAATGTTGATCAATGTAGATTACATTATTTCTGAAAAAAATCAAGTGTTCATACATTGTTCTCTAATTTTGATCTCCAGTGTAGGTATATTCAAATACATCAAATAGCATGATACCACTTTGGCCTTCTGCGATTGAAATAACAAAGCAAAGTGCAGCCTTTTAGTTTCTGAAAAACATTATGACCTGCTTTGCTTAAGCAGTGCTGGCTACAAAGGCCTTCTAGTAATCTTGGGGTGCATGCTGGGCAGTAAGATGCGACTGGCCCCTTCTGCAGGGCCAAACAGCCGGCTGGGTTCGGGTCAACCCTAGCTCCTGAGCCCCCTTACAATGTTTCTCCATGAGTATTTGTGCTAGAAATCAGCCAGGAAGTGTTTGTCACTATGAACTGTGTTGTCATGCATAATTTTTAAATTGTATTTATGCATGTAAAACATCACAGGACACATTCAAACGCAAAACGCTGACATGTTAAGCCGTCACTGAGCAGTTTGTAACCATTCTGTGCTGTGTCTATGTGGGAAGGTGATTGGAAGTTACTGTCTACTCAGAAGATGCTAAAGATTTTTTGTAAAAAGACATGTTCATATGAATGTTTTGTATTCTTCTGACACCTTTCTAGGTGTCGGGCCAAATGGAAGTGTTAAATATACAAAGCTCATTTTTGCATATTTAACAAACAAGTGATTTATGTAAGCTGTTGTCTTATGGGGCTCATGCATATAACATTGTACTAACTGCAGATTAGTAGGTTTTTCAGTTTTGTAATAAATGACTTGAATAAATTAACATTTGGTCTTATTACCTCTTTTATTTAAATTTATTTACATTGAGTTGTTTACCAAAACTGTCTTATTGTGTAGTTGTACTAAAAAATAGCGTTATTTTTCACTTTTATGACTTTTATGGGACAAGAGAAGCGTGTCATTTCCAGTTTGGGAGTTTTTCCTAGTTTATACAAACGCGGGCAAGTATCGGGTATTCTCATACAGAACTTTCAGTCACTAACTTGGACCCAGTGCACGGTTTGTTTATTTATGATTGGTTTTCCTTACTACACAAAATTCAATACTTCCGATAAACGTCAATCTTCCCTCGAGGTTGGATAAAGAAAACTTGAGCGCTTATCTGGAGAACGCGACTGGTAATTGGAATCTCATTGTTCCATTTCTTGCGTATAAATGTACACGAATTGATGGAATATTCTCAATCGAATCACTTCTATCTCTTTTGAGGCAGTATAGAAAGGAACATGGTGTACCAGTATTACTCTGCTCTCTGAACACGCGTTTACCTACTCTGCCGTCGACCTTATTTTGAATTGTAGAAGGCGCGCTACGAGAGGAGGCGGCTCTCATGCACCATATTCACCGCGAACGCGCAAGCGCTGTGAACCTTGTGGGAATGGCTGTTCTGTGATCAGGGGGTTGGGCTGTGAAGAGCAAACGGAGTCTTAAAGAGTTTTTAATGTCCGCCATGTTGGCCATGGCGTATTGAACCAGGGAAAGGGACCGGAGCTACTGGAAAAGTAGACCGAGAGAGAGCGACCAAGATCCGGGCCTTCCCGGCTCCGCTCGCCCCGCCATTTTATACCTATAGCCTAGTCGACACCTCTGACTCGGGATTACGAAATAAAATCATCCATGACAACATTAATTGGATCAGTAGTAAATATTAGGGGATCGGATAGATTTATGTTGCATCTCGAATTATAAAAAATGAGTAAATTGTCGTTTCGGGCACGGGCGCTGGACGCTTCCAAGCCTTTACCCGTGTTCCGTTGTGAGGACCTACCCGACCTGCACGAATACGCATCAATTAACCGGGCAGTGCCACAGATGCCGACGGGAATGGAGAAAGAGGAGGAATCGGTACGTCTTACTGCTTAGAAACATGCATTAACAATTTTAAATTATTTTTCAGAAATCGAGGTGCGCCCCTTGCTCGTCTGCGCAGGTTTGCACAAAATGGCCGCCGGTTGTCTCCATAGAAAGACGTTAATTTTTGCATCTGGATTATAGCACGGGCGACAGTAAATGTACTGTACCCGAACGTAAAAGAATTAACTCCTCAAGTCAGGAAACTCTTATTACTTACAAGCATTATTAGAATCGATAGACGATTTATAGAGTACAAAGAAATCACGTGACCAGCGGCAGGTCCGCCATTTTGTTCCCTTTCTTCTCGCCTGTGGTGCGGGCCTGGTGTTGGTGTATTGGCGCACGGCTGAAGACAGGGGGAGCCACTCCATATGCGACTACGTTCAGTCCTGATTCCCACAGCTAACAGTGTATTACACTGAAACATTTAAGTTAGAAACTGACCCCACAAAACTGGACGTTTATAGTTTGTTTAGCTAGAGCCTTTACATAGCGACGTTGGAGAGATTAAACGCAAGCGTCTTGTGTACCCTGAGCCGCCTTGCTGGGCAGCGCTGACGTCCTGGCCGGAGTGGTGGACTGACGGGTGTAAACATTGCGCGTAACGCTAGTACAGTTTAGCACCCATCTGTAAGGGGGTGTTCGATCGACTTAGAAACTAGATGCGTGACTGTGCCATATCGCTTTGGGGAGGTCTTGGGCTTAACGGCCCCCATCCACTAGCTATATATATATATATTTTTTTTTTTGTATATAATTTATATAATTCAAGGCTTGGTCATGAATTAGCTCGAGGCTAGCGACATGCTTTGGTTTGTTTACACGTCGTTCTGCCGGTATGTAACGTTCCTCTTAGAGGAGTTTACACACCTACAGGCTCCACATCAAACAAATACGCGTTAAACCATCAGAGCGGAGAGATCTCAATTACTGCAGGTTTCCCGACCTTTAGAGTTACCTAGCTGCTTTCTCTTAATAGCGTGGTTATTGCTCAAGTGCCTCTGTCTTGAACTCTGGCTGTTACTCAAACGTTAATGATATTTGTTTAAAAGCTTGGTACACCATAAGATACAGAACTGTCAAACATGTTGATTTTATGGCAAAGTAACTCACAGACTTTGGCTGTGCCATTAAAAGTCCTGTCATGCAATCTGGGAGACCATGTGCATTTCTAGAGTAGGGAGACTTTCCCGGCACTGGGTTGTGTTTAGTGAACCTGCACTGAGGGAGGGATGGAGGCGCGCCTTACTGTCATGAAGAACGGCTCGGTGCTAGCAACACTGGTTATATTTGTTAGTGGTTCACATAGAATGAGGTTACTCGAAATGTAATGAAGTTCGTTATGCCGCTTATTGAGTAAATCTAATATCGCCATTTTAATTTGTAAAGGGTGAAAATGGGAGGTTACTCGGCTCGCGAGGCTGATTAGTAAAAGCTGCGTTTTCGGATAACCGAACACCGGTTCGTGCGTGTTGGATGTGCGGGTTGAAATGAACTAGCAGTTCGGGTGAATTTTAAGATTGTTTTGCAGTGTTCCGACATTGAGACGCAGCTTCTTGCGTGTTGGTCCTCTTAGGATTCTGATCGACACCTCTCAACCTGGTGCTCACTGAGCTAGCTCGCCTGCACGTGTACTATAGATGCGCCGTTGTGTTGCACGTAAACACATTATGTGCCATAATCGTACCTGTAAACGTGACTGAGCTCGAGCCTGCAGTGCTGAAGACATTCATTGCTCCATTTTGCACATGTTGAGTCTGCTGCTTGTTCATAAAAAATTGTGATGCTGCTTCATGTAATCAAAATCTATTTAAATTTCTGGAACGGATAAAAATACGTTTGTGGAGCTAGTTTTCAGACACCTGATGCATCTGACTTGAGCTTCAACAGTACTGCTGTTTATCATGAAATATTCCACAACTTTTGAGAAACCACAGTATGTATGTATGTATGTGTGTGTATGTATATATTTATTTAATAATATATTTATTTATTTATTAGCACTAGCACTGACCTTATAAACCTGTTCTCTTATGACGAGTAGTGTGGCTGGGCCTTCTGTTTGTGAGTCAGATATCTTTTAGCTACAGTTAAATGCATCAACATGCCGTGTATTTCTTTTTCCTTTTTTCTTGCCTAAAAAAACTGCTTTTTGAGTTTGATGCTCTCTGTGAGCTTATCAACTACACTGGAGCAAAAGTATGTGAACTTGCTGTGTAGTGGACTTGTACATTGACTTGCTGTGTAGTGAATTACTTTGCTCATCACTACTGAGACTAAACATGTTATTGGCCACCATGGGTTGCTGGGCTCTATAGTTCCTTACTCTTGCATCTGTGTTTAGGAGCACCATCTTCAGCGTGCCATTTCAGCGCAGCAGGTGTATGGGGAGAAGAGGGACAACATGGTCATCCCCGTGCCCGAGGCAGAGAGCAACATCTCTTACTATGACTCCCTCTACCCAGGTGACTTCAAGATGCACAAGCAGCTCATCCACATCCAGCGTAAGTGCTCAGCGTGAACGCTTTCCCATAAGCTCATGTGGTTATGCACCAGTCTCCTGTATGTAAACACGAGTCCTGATTTGTAAATTCGTTTCCCTGTAATCCCTGGTTTAGTTTAATCACTGTTGTGTGGACACTTTTCAGAAGAACTGAAGAAAACTTGTTTTTGTTTGTTTTTTGTCAGCCTTCAGCTTGGATACTGAGCAGCCAGATTATGACCTGGACTCTGATGACGACGTGTTCATCAACAAACTGAGAAAGAAGATGGACGTTGGAGCACTGCAGTTTGAGGAGATGATCGACAGGCTGGAGAAGGGCAGTGGACAGCAGGTACAGCCATTACCACTGAGCTGTGGTGCAGGCAGTGCTAGGAAATATCACCTAGGGGTTAGGAGTATTGGCGCTAGTGTGAATAGGGTTCTAAAGGTAGATCTGGCTTTGCTGGAATGCAGAATAGAGTATTTTGCTGATGTGAAAAGTTTGGAAGCCAGGACTGGGCCCTGTAGTTGGAGCTACAGTTACTGTTTAACCTGTTAGTCAGCATTGTGGTGCCATGTATCTTGTGGTAAAGTACTGCTGGCTGTAATTGCCTGACGGTTTACGGTTACATGTTTTTGAGTATGTATATATTCACTGACGGGTATTGGTAAGCAAGTGCTTACCATTTCCATTTCCTGTAATTCTTGGGTCTGCTGGGCTTCAGCACTGTTCAGTTTAGTGGTGGAGAAACTGGTGTGAATTGGCCTTATTACTGCCTTGGACAGCTTGGTGTTTCCTAGGCAACCTGGGTGGCTTCTTTTTTTGTTCTTTAATATTCATTTAGATGGTTTAGCTCAGTTGTGGGATATTAAGGTTTTAGACCTGCTGGATGACAGAGGACACCCCCCTTGTGGGATCAGCTCTGGACAGCCTGGCTCAGGGGTGCTAATGCTGAACACTATGGACAGCCTGCCTCAGGGGTGCTAATGCTGAACACTATGGACAGCCTGCCTCAGGGGTGCTAATGCTGAACACTATGGACAGCCTGCCTCAGGGGTGCTAATGCTGAACACTAGCCTGGATGCTGATGCACTGTCCTATAGTTTCACAATATCCTCCTGGAAGCTCTTTATTAGCCACATCTTGGAAATAGAAAGGTGAAAAGAATTTAGCAAAAGTTTTGTAGGTGTTTGGATGCAAAGCCCTCAACCGGTCTGCTCCCGGCTTTCTTTGTGCTCCACTTTGTGTGTGCGTGTGTTTAAGTGTGAATGGACTCCATCTCGCTCTTCAAGACTGCAGCTCTGCTGTGATTGTATTATTTCTAAATAGTCCTGTACTGCAGTAACACCACTGTTTTAATCAATAACGACTGTGTTGAGTTGAATTCTTTAGCACAAGAGCAGCTTTCTGCTGTGTTGCACTTGAGGAGTGGCGCTGGAGTGAGAAGGAAGCCAGTCAAAGAGACTAGATCTCCTCCCTTCAGAGGTTTGAACACTGGTACATGTTCAGTGAAGGCTATCAGGTTACTATTCTACAATGGAAAACTGAAATGTGTGTAAAGTGCATGTGTGTGGCCAGTTTTTGGCCGTGGTGTTACATGAGTGAAGCTGAGAAGCTGCTGTTGCTCCTGGGTTCTGCTGTTGATGCTCCTGGGTTCTACTGTTGATGCTTGCTGATTTG
Source organism: Tenebrosternarchus preto (assembly GCA_025802075.1). Taxonomy (NCBI): domain Eukaryota; kingdom Metazoa; phylum Chordata; class Actinopteri; order Gymnotiformes; family Apteronotidae; genus Tenebrosternarchus; species Tenebrosternarchus preto. The sequence goes on from JAOYMR010000003.1 coordinate 77,512, forward strand.
AGCTTGTTTTTCAGCTGGTCAGTCTGGAGACAGAGACTGTTCACACACCTCAGTAATTTTGCTTTTGTTTCTGTCTTCTGGTCCGGTTTATGTTCTGACTGTGGAAGTCATGCTCTTATTTGTGATTATTAGAGATTGTCCTGAAAACATCCGTGTGCATAATCGGATCTAGTACTTGATCTGTTGGTGAGAAGGTTTAATGAATGAAATGGAAGAGGAGTTGATTACTGTTAAGGATCAGAGTGAAGACCGAGCTAGAGCTGTTCTGATGGCTTTACCATGCAAAGGTGTGTGGAGAGAGAGAGAAGTTGGGGTGAGAGACGTTTCATCATGGATTCAGATCATCTCGCTAGCTTCGCATGACTTCAGTTGAGTCCAGTGATCGGTGTCACCTAAAGTGAAAGAACCGTCCATTAACTACATTAAGCATTAAACAAAAGTTAGTGTAGTTAATGCTTGCATTACATAATTTAACCCCCCCCCCATCTGTATCTCAGTTAGTGACTCTGCAGGAGGCGAAGCTCCTTCTGAAGGAGGACGACGAGTTGATCAGGGAGGTGTACGAGTACTGGAGTAAGAGGAGGAAGTCGTGTGTGAGCGGCTCACTCATCCCCACAGTCAAACAGGAGAAACGGGATGGCTCCAGCACCAATGACCCCTACGTGGCCTTCAGACGAAGAACTGAAAAGATGCAGACCAGGAAGGTGAATGTGCTTCTATTGTTTGGGGTGCAGCTGTAAGATTTAAGACCTAAAGAACGAAGTCCTGGTGATCTTCTCTGACCCTTTTCTCTTTCTCGGTCTCTCTCGCTCGTATACACACACACCCTCACTCACTCTGCAGAACCGCAAGAACGATGAGGTTTCATATGAGAAGATGCTGAAGCTGAGAAGAGACCTTAGCAGGGCCGTCACCATCCTGGAGATGATCAAGAGACGAGAGAAAAGCAAGAGGGAACTGCTCCACCTCACACTGGAGATAGTGGAGAAGAGGTATACACACACACAGCTCCACCTCACACTGGAGATGGTGGAGAAGTGGTACACATGAACATCTTCATACTCTGTATTATGGCAAACAATGTGGATGGCAAAGAATGCGTAGAACAAATGAAGTGATGTGTGTGTTCAGGAATGGCATGGCTGATTTTGGAGGAGAGGTAATGGCGGAGGTTTTAGCCCAGAGGGCGCTAGAGAAACCAGTGATTCCTCTGATCCCTCTGATTAGCAGCACCCAGTACAGACACACAGAGCATGACCGGGACTACAAGAACAAGGTACACACACACACACACACACACACACACACACACATACATGTGATCCTGGTCCTGTGAAGACCAGTTGTCCCACCTGCTGGGGTGCTGCTAGAGTCTTGCATAAGGAGTTTGTATTTAGGGGGTCTTGAATAAGGGGTCTGTGTGTAGGTGGATAAGCCTGAAGTGGTGCGTCAGAAGAGGAAGTATGAGAAAAGGCCCAAACCTCTGCCAGTCACTTCCCATCACACAGGCCCTGCCACCTTCAACACTAAAGACCTCAACCAGTACGACTTCCCAAGTTCAGACGATGAACCGTACTCTCAGGTACACACACACACTGACCAGTACCACTTCCCCAGTTCAGAAGACAAACCCTACTCTGAGACGCACTCTTTTTCTCTCTCTCTCTCTTTGGTCTCGCTCTGCTTTTGTATTTTAGCTGTTTTCTGCCTCTTCGGAAGCAGAGGAGGAGAATGATCCTGATGGTGTTTTTGCCTTCAGAAGGAGAGCTGGCTGCAACTACCATGCTGTAAGTGTCCCTCAGACGTGTATAAACACACACGCACACAGTTGTTCTCTCTGCTGCAGGTGTATGTGTATATTCAGTTTTTCTCTCTGCTGCAGGTGTGTGCGGGGCAGGTAGGCTCGTGGCCGTGGGACGAGTCTTCCGAGGGAGGTTTGGGAAATCCACGCTACCAGTACTCTCTCACCACACTTACATCGCCGCGGCGATGTCTAGGGTTGGCGCGGCGACGAGTGGGGAGAGGTGGAAGGTGAGATTCCAGCTCTACACTTAATACTATTGTTAATACCATTTAATGTATTGTTATACACTTAATACTCCATACTTAATAGTTAATACTCTTTAGTGTATGATACACTTAACTCTACACTTAATACTAGACTAAATCAGAACAAACTCGGAGTGAAGTTGACTCCTCTGTCTCACACACAGCTCTCACAGAGTGAAGGGCAGCTGTTACCTAGCAACCAGGCTTCCTCTCCAGTGCCCACGTGTACTGTAGTTTAAATCAAAGCACTATAATAGATGCTCTGATTGGATGGTAATTACATCACCAGTCCTCCCTGCCCTTAACCATGGAAATTGGCTATGTTTGAGAACGAGCAACTATTTTAACTTGGTTATTAGTGTTTTTGTGGTGAAAACATTTAATCACATCACAGATTCTGTGTGTGTGTCTGTCTGTCTGTCTGTCTGTCTGTAGGGTTCTGCTGGACCGAGCCTGCTCTGAGTGGGACGTGCTCTGTAATGAACCGGACCTGAACCTCCCTGCGTCACCCACGCCCCCGCCCGTTGCTATAGATACCTCGCCCTCGTTGTCCCCGGCAGCATCAGGTCTTTCACAGATTCTGCACAACATCAAGGCCTGTCGACGGAGACACTTCCGACCCCGAATGACCCCACGCGACCTCTTAGACGGCCACCAGTCATGGTCGCCACGGAGACCAGGCCAACGCTTCCTTATCCGACCAATCAGCACTCTACAAAATCGAGGTGGCATCCGTGCAGCGACCCGCCCTCCTCCAGCCGGTCAGTGGGAGATGAGAGGAAGCTTGCGGTTCTGTTTGTCTGTACAAGTCTGTGGTGACCCCTCTTCACTGTGTGTGTGTGTGTGTGTGTGTGTGTGTGTGTGTGTAGTGTTAACAGCTGAGCAGTATCAGCAGCATCAGGAGCAACTGGCTCTGATGCAGAAACAGCAGCTGGAACAGGCACAGCAACAGCAACTAGCCAACACACACACACAGGTACGCCCTACACACACAGGTACGCCCTACACACACAGGTACGCCCTACACACACAGGTACGCCCTACACACACACACACTCTGAAGTAGTGAGTGTTTGGTTGCAGAAATTGCCATCAAAGCTCTTGGACTCTGCAAGCGCACAGTTTGCTGCCTCTGCACTGGTGACCTCAGACCAGCTGGTGGCGCTGAAGAGCAAAGAGGAAGGGCTGGTGGGATCTGGAGTGAACGGCGTTGTGTCGGCCTCAGGTGATCCTTGTGGAACGCTGGGACATGCTCGTTGACATCACTGGTTAATCTAAAGGCTTGGCTGGTCGAACCCAGTGGTTAAGCATGTTTGTCTCTGTACAGGAGTCTTCAAGGGCTTGTCCCACATGAGCACAACCTCCTTTAGCCCTGCCCCCTCCTCCAACCACCAGAGCGACACCCCTACCTCCACCCCCAACAATGGAACCTCCTCAGCCAATCACCTTGCTGGCTCTGTCAGCCCTGCCCCTGCGCAGGCATTGTTGGCTGGCCCCGTGAGAGTTGGCGTGCCGTCACCGGGGGCAGCGCTAAGCGTGCGGCACCTGCAGCGGCAGCTCACGGTCCCGGCCTCCGCACTCAAACTCGCTGCCAACGCCAATCGACAGATTCCCAAGGTCACCTCAGGGTCGACCCTCGACATGGGGACCAGGTGTGTGTGTGTGTGTGTGTGTGTTGGAAAGAGAACAATCAAGCTGGTGTGTGTGGAAGTGTACCACAAAGGAGTTCATCAATCAGAATGCACAAGTTTGTCTGCTCATGTTCCAGACATGAATGTGTGTGTGTGATGCGCTTTGTCTTTCAGGGAAAACCATGAACAAGAGAAGCCAACATTGAACAGTATAACAGAAAACACAGTAGCCATGGAGGTTACGTAGCCAACCCCACCCCACCCCACCCTGACCCCACTCTCCACCCCAGGGCATGGGGCATCTTCTCTAGGTGCTGTGCATCATAGTGACGCTGTGTTTCCATGGCAACTGTTGGGACTTTACTGCAATGTTATTTTTTCCTTTTGTTAAATATCAACACATGTAAATTATAAAAAGGCATTTATTCATGTACAGTACTGTATACATAACATTATGTACAGTACTGTATACATAACATTATGTACAGTACTGCATATATATTACTGTGTACAGTACTGTATACATGACATTATGTACAGTACTGCATATATATTACTATATACAGTACTGTATACATAACATTACTATGTACAGTACTGCATATATATATTACTGTACAGTACTGCATATTTGTAATATGGCTCTTTGTATATAACATTACTATGTATAGTACTGCATATTTGTAATATGGCTCTTTGTATATAACATTACTTGAATACAGAAATTGTTCAGAGTTGTGATGTTTTGCACTTGAGGGTGGGTGTGGGGGGTGAGGGAAAATGACTAACTGGGACTTTGTTAGTGTGAATGTTGGTGCGTGTGCTTGTGTGTGTGTGGGTTTTTTGTGTGAAAGGGATGTTACATGCATGGTGTAAACCTGCTGTTTTATCTATTTATTGTGAGGTGTTTACAGGAATTTTGTTTGTTTTTTGTTCATCTTTTTTATACACTGTAACCTCTTGGGTTTCCGTGTGTGGGTGTGGGTGTCTGTGTGTTGTACGCGTTTGATGTGAAAAGATGCAGGGTGTTCCCTTGTTTATTCTCTTCTCCCTGGTCCCATAGTTGCCTCCTGTCCTCTGACCTTTTCAGTGACCCCAGACATCCCTGAAGGACCTCCCCCTGCTCTTCCTCCCATCATACAAACACTCCCCTACATTCTACTGGTTCTTCCTGTCATTCAACCCACTCCCCTACATTCAGTTGCTCCTCCCTCATACAAACCTCACCCTATGTTAAGGTACTCCTTCCCCCGTCATACAAACCCCACCCCTACTTTCAGCTGCTCCTCCCACATTTGAGCCCCTTGTTTTTTTCTTCCAGTTTTATATTCAGTGCTGCTTTGAGGCCCTTTCTGTTCTCCTAATTGTGTTTTTTTTTTGTTTGGAGAGAATTGAGCTCACTCCTCCAGTGGAGAGAATGGAGTTTGTGTTTTAAATCTTTTTTTGTTTGTTTGTTTTTTGGACTTGATTGTATGTTTGCTGTGTGTTGAGGCTTCAGGGCTTTTGGTGTAAGAACAGAAGAAAGAGGGGAAATGTCTGTATGCATCATTCCACTTTGTATGAAAAAATAAGAAACGAACGTGAACAAAAAAAAGGACTTTTTTCGATTGTTTCCTGTAAGAATTGTCCCGAGCTCCTGGACGCTGCAGTGCCTTCCTTTGGGAAGTGCGTGAGCTTCTCTTCTGTGAAGAGGACGGTGCTTCACCAGGCCCCAGCTGTGTTCCATGTATTCCAGCTGTGTTCTCTCTACCCCAGTCTGCGTGGCACAGTCACCCCTTCAGACTCGTCCTCTTCAGACTCATGCAAGATTTCATTTTTGGGGTGAGAAAAAAAAAAAAAAAAAGAACACATGGAGGTAAAAAAAAACAAACAAACAAAAAAAAAAACAGTTCAATAAAGCCAGGGCATTAAGTGTTGGACCAGCACAAACCCCGCCCCTCTCCGTGTCATTACTGTGTGCACAGCCCAAACCCCACCCCTCTCCGTGTCATTACTGTGTGCACAGGGCGTGAAGACCAAGCAAGTGTGCAGGCCAGTTCCAGCTCTGGTAGCCTTCAGACCATGCCTTGGTGTGCGGATGTGCACTGCAGGCCACATTACACACGTTACAGATTTGCAGTTACACACTGCAGGCAGAACCATTGGGCCCAGACTCAAGCTGCACCAACACAGTGGCAGGGGTTGATATGGGAGTTTCTTTATTCATTAGTTGTACTGTTCAAGTTCAGTTCATTTCAAGTTCCCATGAAGATTTTGCTCAAATGATTCTGTTTGGCTTTCAGTACTACTAGCATGTCTATTTAACACTATGGTCAAGTTTTTGTTGGACCTGCAGTCAATAAACTGCGCAATGGTGCGACTGACAGGTCAGAAAATAATCTCAAAGATTTTACTTTGTTATATGCGACACAAAGCCTGCTCCCTCTAGAGGACACTGGTTGTATTACCCCAGCCTGACACTTCTTTTGGTGTTCAGGTAAAGAATCTCACCTGTGAGAGCATGTAATGAAAACTGCAGATGGACCAAAGAGCTCTGATACATTTGGTGCTGTACTGTGCATGAGGTACCTGTACTCACCTGGCGCTGTCCTTATTGTGGGCGAAATATGCATTGATTTGAAAATTCCAAAATCAGAACTTGTATCTAATTATTTTCATTTGAGTGATTATACATGTTTCAGTACTGCAAAAATTTTACAGTGAAAATGTCTTCATCTTTTGACCTCGGTGTCTAACTGAGGTCAAAGTGTCTTTTCCAGACCATCTCTGATTCACACGGTTTCCCAACATGTGAGGTTCTGCACTACTGTATGAGAACGTCAGGGAACACACAGCTCTTTGGAAGGATCGTTGGGAGGGCTATAGATACATTTAAAGCTGGAGGTCAAATCAGCGCCTATGTTTTGCATTCATGGATGGTTGACAAATTTGGCCACTGTCTCGTGGGTGGAGGGAGGAGAGGGACTCTTGAGGGCTGTGCTGGGACTGGTGTGAACCATCAAAAATGGCAAATCATCTGAGAAAATTGTATAGTGGGCCTTAATATGATGTGGAACTACCTGCAGAGGACACGTCCTCAAATCAACATGCATGTGATTTTGTGGATTTTTTTCATAACATCTGAAGTGATTATTGTGACACAGTATGTGACTACTGTGAGTTTCTTGTTCGTTTGGGGTATGAGCTGAATACTAGTAAATGTGCCCTTAAATTACCCTTTGAATATTTTGGTTATAGATGCGCAAACGAGCAGTTTTGTAAATGATTTATTCTGCTGCTACCATCAACCTTGCGTTTTTAAACACGACGGTCCCTCTTTAAGACCTTGGTACTTGGTGATGGCCGTTCTATTCCACAGGTGTTGCAGCTGATGAGCGCGGTATTCCACTGCCCTGGTGACCCCAAGCCTGATGAAACTAGTTCAGCCATAGGCTGGTGGTGGTGCGGTGTTTTCTCTGCAGCTGTGTATCATATGTGTTAGACATTCAGGCAGTATGGAGAGTCCTGTGTGAGATCTATTGCCTGAGGTAAGACTCCTTGTGAAGTGGACACCATCCTCACACTATTGCTATTGTGTAGCGTCTGCTCGTAATGAATCAGCTGTCTCCAGAACCCAGCGTTGGGCCTGACGAACGACCGGGCTGCCAGGACCCGGCGGTGTGCCTGGAGTAGAGATGCTCCCTCATACCGCATGAGATATGCCATGACGAGCGTCGGTGCCCGGCTCCTCCCCGCGCTACAGCACACCACGGAGCCGCCGCTGCGGTTGCCATGGATACACTCCGCCACACTGTCAAAGTGCTGGTCCAGCGGGGCGTGCGGCCGGTCCGGGACCGGCACGTGGACCCACTCCACACCTCCAAACTCTGGGCACGGCAGCTCACTGCAGGCGTTCACCACAAGCGTGATGCGTCGGTGGGCAAGAGTTTGTGAAGTCAGAGACCCCAGCCCACTAAGGTAGAGTGAGGGAGACACCTGCGAGATGGCCATTCTAGTCAGAGGGAAGTACAAACACATGATGTTACAGAATAATCTGCAAAACCATACATGGGAGCTTTGTTGGTCCCGAAACATATTTCACACTGATCAGTGAGACTAGCGCACAGTGTTTAAGCTGTATATAGGGTCAGAAAATTAACAAAATATACAGTATAAACGTGGCACTGATGAATAGGCCAGTTAATCAATTGCTTTTGTTTTCCATGTCCATAATGTTTACTGCATTCTTCAAAGACCTTTTAAATCTTAAATTCAAATATTGTAAACAAAATCATGTAGGCTTATTTTTACACTCCATTCCATATAACTCTTTGACTGCTTTTTGTTTTACTGATTTCATGAGGTTGATATCTAAAATTAAAAACTAAAAAAAAAAAAAAAGATTTAATGTTGGCCTTTTTATGTTCAGCTAAAATGCACATAAAACCTTGATGGGTTTATTTAAGGGGGAATACGCGTTACGTTCATTCTAGTTGAGTAAATCTCGGGACACAAACACTTAGACAATGAGGCAACACCACCAGAACACAGTGTGTTTAGCTTTCAAATTCATAATTCTAGATGGAAGAACTGCTCTGACACAAATACCTAAGGTCAGCACATCGGTGTATTCTCTACTTATTATGGCCCTAGCCGTGTACTAATGAATACATCTCAACGATAATGAATGATATTTGTCGTATAAGGTCCTCATACACTCGCTGATACTGCGTTACTAGTCCCAGCTAGATAAATATGTATGAAACCTAACGGTAGCAGTGACGGCTAAACAGGTGCTACTCGCTTACACTCGCACTAAATCATGCAGCTAAGCTTTTAAAGATTAATTTAGATACCCTACTACGTGTGACAGCATTATAATGGGAACGACATACCTGAATGAAATCGTTGCGCACCAGTACGTTCAACACTAACGACAGCTATCCAGGATATCTCTCTGTTGTGCGGTAAGCGTGTCTCCTATTTCGTCACTTGCAGAGATAAACTTTGTTATAAATACTCAATATGGTACAGGCGCCCCCAATGGTTATATGATGGTACTGCTGACAGAGTCGAGTGCGACAGTGGATCATATAGCTACTGTGTATGGTCTGCTTTGTCAAAGAACATTTGTACGTGGTTTGACGATACAGCGCTGACTGAACTCAAGATCATGGTTATTAGTCGAGTTAAATCAGATGTTAAATCAGGAAAAACAGTGAAATTAAGAGCAGTTTAGGGGTGACCTTTGTGTCTATGAAGCAACTGTATGTGCTATCTGAATGTTTGTTCCTCAATGCTAAAACAGCCTGCTTTGTCAGTTTACCTTTCAGCCTAATTCATGGTTTAACCTAATGAGGCCCTAATTAGGTTACCTAATACATGTGCGCAGCAGATTGCTGCAGGGAATCAGTATCAACAATCTGTTGAACTATAGTTAGAGTTCTTAGACATTTAGCTTTAATTTTAAAGAACTATTTCACTTTGGTTAGAGTTCAGCTTTATGTGAGTTGTAAGGTAACATGGTTAATTTGAATTAAAAGCTCATTAGGTACACATTACAACTGGTTAGATATAGGTTAGATACTGCAGGGAGGTAAAACATGTTAAGAATACCAGATACAGCATAAAGAATATTATCTGACTGTGACCTAATAGATACATGAAGAGAGAGAGAGTGGGAGAGCGAGCGTAAGAGAGCAAGAGCAAGGCTCAGGGAGAGATTTCTCCAAACCTGCCTCCTCAGTGCACCAGATTCCAAACACTACAACTCTCCAATAAAACGCTCCCCTCTGGTCCAGACTTCCTTCAGTCTCATCTCGACTAAGAACCAGGTTTGCTACACCTGATCAGTCAAAAGTCACCACCTGCTGACATAACTCCTCTGGAGAAAACAGCCACAGTCTCAAAGCTGATAGTAAGACAATCATGTACAATAACTACTGACCATGTATAGGGGGACACAGAAGAAGTGTTTTTTTGGAATATTCTCAACATATACGTGTGGGAAATCATTCATAAGATAAGGCATATCAAAAACACAGTCATTTTAATTGTAAAATTCTTATGTTTTTGCTGTATTTAACCATGTATATATGTTCTAAAATGAGAGAAACTAAAAAAGAATTTATTTTTGGAATATTCTCATCAACACATACATGTGGGAAATAATTAATGAATGTAAGGCTATAGGCTTATGTGTTGTCGGACTTTGGGGTCAAAGATACAATGCCATTTTCATTGGAAAATTCTGATGTTTTTGCTGTGTTAATGGCACCACCCCCATGTGTCTATGATGTCAGGAAGTGCCTCATTCTGATTGGCCTGTTTCTAGAAGAGCTGGGTTGCAATAACTTTTGACAGGAAGTTGCTAGAGACTTGGAACCAAGTCCAAACTAGTCAAGTCAAGTCAAGTCAATTTTATTTATATAGCGCTTTTTACAACACGTTGTCACAAAGCTGCTTTACAAATAC
>JAOYMR010000003.1:87744-108796 GCA_025802075.1 Tenebrosternarchus preto
CTCACATGCATAACACAGTCATACCTAACAACTCACCTGCATAACACAGTCATACCTAACAGCTCACCTGCATAACACAGTCATACCTAACAGCTCATCTGCATAACACAGTCATACCTAACAACTCACCTGTATAACACAGTCATACCTAACAACTCATCTGTATAACACAATCATATGGTTTATGATAATTCTACATTCTGTCTACAAAATGTCAGGCCAAATAAATATCAAAACTGAAATCTCATCTCTCTTAAGTGACTATGTTCCCAAAAAACAGAAACAAATTAAACATTTAAAATGTGAAAAAGATCAGTATAAATCAGTACTTTGTTATAGAATTGTACATCATTTTGTGTTCTGATACTGATGGACTGGGTTATTTGTTTGCTGAAACTAGAGTTTGTTGGCAGCAATGCAACACAACTGTTGTTCAACTGAATGGATTTTTCCAAGCTGTTATTAAATATAAACAGTTTAAAAATATGTAACATAGACCTATTTAAACAATGTAACAAACCTATTTAAAGAATATAACATAGACCTATTTAAACAATGTAACAAACCTATTTAAAGAATATAACACAGACCTATTTAAACAATGTAACACAACTATTTAAAGAATATAACATAGACCTATTTTAGGAATTGAAATCATAACAGTACTCACTGCAATTAATTCATCAAATGTTGTTTGTTGGAGTTTTGTTAACATGAGTTAATGGTCCTCAAACTCATCAGCTGTTCCACTGTGACCAAACACTTTGAAAATCTGAGGATTCTCTTGTTGGATTCTGGTCCTTCTGCTAGTTTCCTTCTCCTTTCCACTGCTCCACCCTGCTCTCAGCATCTGAGGTCAGCCCTCTGAACAAGGTTGTTTCAAAGCAACACTGAGACCACTCTGCCATAGCTACGAGACCATTTTGCCATAGCTACAAGACCATAGCTGCCATAGCTATGAGAGCATGTTGCCATAGCTACGAGAGCATGCTGCCATAGCTATTAGCTACATCCTGCAGACGATTGCACAGTAGCACCTACTCTTCAGGCCTTACAGAGTTTTACAGACACTGGTCATCATCCACTTACCAGTTACCAGTCTTCATACCAACTTACAAAGAAAAACTTTCCTCAATCTCTGCACTTGTTAAGCTTCATAAATCTCAGATACCATCTGTTCACCTCAAAAGTCTTTATGAACAAAAATATGAAATCCACCACAGAAGCTGCTGTTTGTAACATTCAGTGTGTTTGCTGTCTCCCTTCCTTCATGGTGCTGAGACATAGACATTATATGTGTGTGATAGAGAGTGTGTGTAGGGGGATGCATGTGTTTGTGATAGAAAGTGTGTAGGGGCGATGCATGTGTGTGAGTGTAAGAGTGTGTGTAGGGGTGTTTTGGTAACTAGAGTAAGACAGATCCTATAGGAGTAACTGAATCCTCAGTTTTACTTGCAGTAAATGGAAAGCAGCAGTCATTTAACTGCTAGTGTTTCTGTGATTTCACTGAGGAGGAGGAAACCCTGCCCCTTTTCATCTAGACCACCATAACAAACTGTTATTTTCAATAGTTCCATGCTACTTTAAACATCAAATAGCAAGATTGTTTTCCCACACTGTGTCAGAGTAAACACACTCCAGAAACAAGCACATAATTATCCTGGAAACAGGTGTAGAATTCTCTATTTAAGGTGTTCCTCAGTTCATACATTCTTGGATGGAATCCCTAACCCAGCCAAAACCTTTAAATATGTTAGTGTTGATCTTTCCTTGCATCTAAGATGTGCATGTCACAGACACAGAGCGTTTTCATGATGAAGACTGTTGACCCACTGAAAACTCTCCATTCTAATTCAGGTGGACAGACTTTTAGATCTTCTTGCAGGATTAGCAGTATATGTGAATGCAGATGAGGCAGTCTGTCACACTGACACTTTCTTTAATGCAACACATGTTCACTGCTGTGCAGCACATGACAGAGTGGTGAACAGATTACGTGGTCGTCTTCAGTTTTATTTATATACTAATGCTGACCACATACTTAAGTTGAAATTGAATCTGTCTCTCTCTGCCTCTGTCTTGCTCTTCAGAAGAAGCCATGCTGATCTCCTTTCCCTGCTCAGTGTGACAGAAGGCAGAAGACTTCAGGACGTCCTTGTGAAAGTTTGTTGATCGTTTGGTTGTCTTTGTGTGTGTGGTGTGAAAACTTTCAGTGAGTCATTATTTTGAGATGTCAGGTGTCGTGGACACAGCGGGAGGCAGCCGGAGTTACACTTTATTTGGGTTTGTGGAGTGTGGCCCCTGCACCGGGAAGAAGCAAAAAGCTGTTAAATCCTGCCTGGTGTGCCTGGATTCTTACTGTCCTGCCCACTTCCAGCTCCACGAGGAGCTGCACTCTGGAAAGAGGCACAAGGTGATGAATGCCACCGGATTCCTTCAGGACAAGATCTGTCCTCAGCACGACAAGCTGCTGGAGGTGTTCTGCTGCACAGACCAGCAGTGCATCTGCCTTATGTGCACCATGGAGGACCACAGAGGTCACACCATAGCCTCTGCAGTGGCTGAGAGAATAGAGAAGCAGGTAGGAAATCAAAAGTCAGAACTCTTATATATCTCAAAAGTCTTATACATTCTAGTGCTTGAGGTTGTTGTTTTATTTGTTAGCATCATTAGAGTCATTAGCATCATAAGAAAGGCAGAATAATGCTGAATGTCCATTTAATTAGAACAGGATTAGGGTCAAAACATATCCATCAGACTGGACTGATCATTCTCTAGAACCCTGCAGAATGATCTGTTCTAGAAGGCCTCTAGAGTGATGAGTGTAGCCAGGACAAAAATAAAAAGCATTTATCAGTATCTAGCTGACATCTATCACCAAGGCATCTATTCTAGTTGTACTGCTAGGAGTGGAAAAAATCCTATCCAGTATTCTTGATTATTACTCTAAATACATGTTGTATGTCTGTATTTATGACATGTATATGCAAGATGTAAACTATGCATTAAAACACGTACAAACTCACTCACAACCACACACACACATGACTGTCTGTCTGAATGCTGTCTGTCTGTCTGACTGTCTGTCTGTCTGAGTGATAGTCTGCCTGTTCAACAGAGCCAGATGGGGGGGCCAAAGAAGAAATCACAGCAGCGCATCATGGAGAGAGAAAAAGAGCTTAATGACCTGCGCAGAGCTGTGGAGGCTCACAAAGTGTGTCAGCAACACTCCTCAGTGGCTAATGAGTCTCTGAGCCCCTCCCTCTTACTTGTGCATAGTATATAAGTAGTGGCTCCTCATTGGCCAAGTCTCCTCTCACCTGTGTATCTCCCACAGCGCTCTGCTCAGACTGCACTGGATGACAGTGAGAAGATCTTTCGTGAGATGGTGTCCTCCATTGAAAGGAGGCGCTCTGAGGTGCAGGATCTGATCCGAGCTCAGGAGAAGGTGGCTGTGAGTCGGGCCGAAAGCTTCCTGAAACAGCTGGAGGAGGAGATTGAGGAGCTGAGACGGAGAGATGAGGAGCTCCAGCAGCTCTCGCTGACAGAGGATCACATCCACTTCCTGCAAGTAATATCACCATGACAACCAGACAATACAATAAATTCAAATTCAATAAATTATGGGCAAATATTTACAAATATATTAAAATATATTGAAGATTATGTGCAACAGGATAATGAGCTGGACAGTCAGAGGTAGCAATCAAATTAAATCCCAAAAGAAAAAAAGAAGAAATGCTAACAGAAATAAAAAATCAAACGAAATCTTAACAGAAATAGGGTTGGGAGGATTAAATTTGAATTGATTGAACTGTTCACTCAATTAGAACCATTAAAAGAAAGATAAAAAAGGACATTTTTAGTTTATTACATAATCCTGCTACTAATCACCATATTTTGAAACTTTTTTTCTTTTTTTCTGGAAATATAACAGCAGTTACCTACTTCGATCTTGATTATACCATATGTATTCCATGTATTGATAATCCATAGGGTTTGGGTTAGGATTAGGGTTAAAAAATTACAAACCCCCACCATTATAAAATTAGTTGAAAAATGAACAGGCACTTTTCCACTAAAAGAGTTAGGTGGGTTAAGAGGGTTAGAGGAAGGCAGCTTCTAAGTAATATTGCACTTCATTTGCTGGTCTAGAGGGCTGTAAGATATTCCTGCTTGGAACACTGAGATAATTTATACTGATAACTCCATCTTGGGTTAGGGTTAGGGTTAGCCTAGGGTAAGGGTTAGGGTTAGGGTTAGCCTAGGGTAAGGGTTAGGGTTAGGGTTAGCCTAGGGTAAGGGTTAGGGTTAGGGTTAACTCCAACTCTAATGTTGAATGTTTGTTTGTAGCGTTATGTGTTTCTTGCTGCCCCTCCTGGATCTTCAGACTTGCCCACCATCACTGTCAGCTCTGTCTTCTCATTTGAAGATGTAGCCAAATCCATTAATGAACTGAAAAAGCAACTGGAAGATTCCTATAAACAGAATGTGGAGAAGATAACTTACAAAGGTAAAATTGTTGGTTTTCTTAAATAATAAAAAACTATCATAAAAATCTGATCATATCAATCTGAATTGCCGTACAGACCTCACCAAAGAAACCCTTCATTAACTAGGAATGATGAATCATGTAAAGTCAATGTTATTAATACTTTATATTCTTGTTATTAATGCTTTTTATTCCTGTTATTTCCATAGTGAAACAAATCCAGATCCTCACACCAATGACCAGGGAGGAAGTCCTGCAGTGTATGTCCTAATGGACAAATACACACTAATATACTCACACTCTGTCATACACACACGCACACACACACACACAAACATACTCACACTCTCGCACACACACACCATACACTTTTGCTCACATATACTCTCACAATGTGTGTTTAAATATTGTTTTGAATTGTTATATGAACATATCCAAACCCCTACATTATCCTACATGGAAGATGCATATGAATGATTTTATCATGTTGTATCAATGGTTCAATAGTTTCTGCCTTTTCTGTTAAATGTTCTGATGCATTTCATGCTTGATCATAGAGATTTTTCCCTTCCAAACATAAATATTATTAAATAAAATTGTTTTTTTCTCAACCAGACTACTTTGAGCTAACAATGGACCCCAACACAGCGTACAGACGCCTGGCCCTGTCTGAGGGCAACAAAACGGTGATGAACAACGACCGGGATCTCCCATACCCCGAACACCCCGAGCGCTTCGACTGGCCACAGGTGCTGTGCGGCGAGACGGTGTGCAGCCGCCAATACTGGGAGGTGGAGTGGGCAGGAGTCAATGGTGTCAACGTGGCTGTGACCTACAAGGGCATCCGCAGGAAGGGTGGTCGTAACGAGTGCTGGTTCGGCTGCAGCGAGCAGTCCTGGAGGCTCTACTGCTCTCCCTTCCGCTACGCCTTCAGACACCACAGCAGAGAGACATACATACCCAAGACCGACAACGCCACCAGGGTGGGTGTGTTTGTGGACTACGACGCAGGAGCCCTGTCCTTCTACAGCATCACTGACAAAATGAAGCTACTCTACAAAGTCCAGACCGAATTCACTGAACCCCTGTATCCAGGCTTCACTGTGTGGCCTGGATCCAAACTGACACTCTGTCCTCCTGCCAAGCTGACATAGATAAATTTTTTACTTCTCAAACTTGTAATTTGAAAATTAATACTATTTTTTAGCCTTCTATTTATGAGATTCGGCCCTTGGATATTTAGCTTTCCTAAATGATATCTTTGTAAGGTTAGGGACTAAACTCTCCATTCTCAAACCCAGCTTTTGAGATCCCCAACTCTAACCCTATGAGTTCCCTAATCCAGCCTTTGAGGTCCTGTTAGTCCACAGTTTGATTTAGTTTCTGAGGCTGCTGACCCCTGCTGGTCACACTGAGTATTGCAGGTCCCAGCTGGCCATACTGTAAAAATGTGAACTGGGATAAGAAATTTCTAAATGATCAGATTGAAATAAAGTTTAATATTTGACCTAGACATGTGGCACTCTCCTATTATAAACATCACTTTATAATGGTAGTAGATTAACATTTAATGAGATTCTAATTGGACAGCGGTGAGTGGAGCAGAGACAACAGCAATAACAATGCAACAGAGCGTCACAAGTCAGGTGATCAAAGCACTATGGCAACAATGAATGTTTTACTATAATGACTTGGAATGTATTACAGTAATAAAGAATTTTAATAAAGAATCAGAAAATATGTGTAGATGAATTATTTCCTGATTTCAAGGTGGTTATTGTTAGTGTCCCTGCCTACTTCAAAGTCCCCTGGGTCCTAATACAAAACCCACTCCCTGGTCTTTGGAAGTCTGGAGCTCCATAAATATTAAGGGAAAAATGGTCTTCCAGTGGCTGGGCAACCAAAACCTAAGTCATTTTGGTCTTTCAGTGGCTGGGGATGCGTGGGCTTTTGTTTTATGGACATGCAAGGTTTGGATGGTGTGCTAAGTCTTTGGAGGTCTGGAGCTCCATAATTAATAAGGGCAAAATTTAATTTTCATGCCCATAAATAGTGCAGGACACTTGGGCATGTAAAACGTTTATTCCCTTCCCTGGAAGTCTGGAGATCCATAATTAATAAGGGAAAATCTAATTAGTATGCCCAGAGAACAAGCAGGCTGACTGGGCATGTAAAATTATTTTATCCCCCTCTGTGAAAGTCTGGAGATCCATAATTGCTAAGGGTTAGGATTTTTGCTGTATTTAACCACGTACAAATGTTCTCAAATGAGAGAAACTTTAAAAAAAGTGTTTTTGTAATCTTCACATTAATACATACATGCGGGAAATCTTTCTTGAATGTAAGGCTATTCTAGTTCATGCATATTTATATGAAAAATCTTACATAAACATATGTTTTCAGACATTGCAGTCAAAAATACGTCACCTTTTTAAAAAAAAAATTTCTCAAATGAAAAATAAAATGTAATGTATCCATAAATAAAAGGCTAAAGCTTCATATGCTGTAAAACTCTGGTGAAACTAAAGCTTCTGTAACATTCTTATCAAAGCAAACTTATTTTAAAAATCTCCCTTTAATACAAGGCTATGACCTGTTCTCAGCGGTTTGAATGAAATGCGCTTTCCTTTGTGTTTGAGACCTTTTTATGGTGTCCCCAACACAGACATATTTTCTGACAAAAGCTTTTTGAACTTTTGTTATCTTTTGTCCTGTACTCGTTACTCCACGGATCTGAAGAAAAAAATAACAGTTTTCCTAACACTACTTACTAAAGAATGAATTAATAAATGTTTTCCTAACCCTTGTTTCTTCAAAACCTCTCATTCTGGTAATTAATGAGTCACACAGTGATATTTTCATAATTCTTTAATCACACATACATGTACATCATGCATTCCCTCCAGACACATTAACACTATCTGTTCACTCGCCCTTGCTTGGTGCTCCAATAAGAACCATCCATTTGTGCCCTTTTTCTCTTGGAATGATCCAGTGCCTTTTGTCCATTGGTGATTTCTCCTGTTAATTACTATGGAGTTACTATTACACAGTAATAAAAAGCAGCAGCCCCCCCCCCCCCTTCCAAATGCAAAATATTGTGACCCTTCCCATCATAT
Source organism: Tenebrosternarchus preto (assembly GCA_025802075.1). Lineage (NCBI taxonomy): Eukaryota > Metazoa > Chordata > Actinopteri > Gymnotiformes > Apteronotidae > Tenebrosternarchus > Tenebrosternarchus preto. Next base: position 95,356 of record JAOYMR010000003.1, read on the forward strand.
ATTTGTAACTGGTAATCATTTGAAAAGAAACAGCCAGTATACTAGTCTGTATACTGCTGATGGCCACACATAGGAGTGTCAAAATGAACACAAGGTACAGCTAACTTTAATTAAGATTAGCTGGCTACTTCTTTCAAGTCTTGCACAAGCATAAATATTTACGCAAATCCTTAGTGAATATTCATGAAAATGTTTTAAATAATTAAGAGGTTTTTGGCTACATGAAGATGAGATGATTCTCACTGGCTGGATTTATATTGTCATTATAAACCAAATTAGTATTTTTCCAGAATCTGCTGATAATCTGACTGATAACAGAGGGGAGGTGCTAACTGGTTAGACCAGTCTTGAAAAATCAACATCAAAATCGGAATAAAAGGTTTTCATGACTTATTGCTCTAAATTTATAATATTTTTTATTTCAGTCATTACAGAGCCAAGCCGTTCTAAACAAATCTCCCCTGGATTCTCAGTTTTCTGAACAGATTCAGTGATCATGTTTTAAAATGAATGTGTTCAAGTTGTGTTTGACTCTTTTCCAAACAATACTGTACTACACTCCATTTCAAAATCATTAAGTTAATTTCTTACAAAGTAAAAACAGTATCATTTTCTGCTTCTGAAGAGCCGTCAGCATCACAGTCAGTGTGCAGCAGAGCTGTAGGCAAGGATGCAGGGGTGCTTAGAAAAGACATCCTGACCCACCACACAACATGCTTCTCTACACATTGCCAGTCTGTTTGATTTGTTTGTGACTGACCCAACGAAATGCAGTATGTGACTGGTTCAGCGTGGTGCTGAAAGATGACAGTGATGTGCAAACTCAGTGCATTCAGATCAGTGACGAGCACACAGGTCATTCATGGCCTGATCACGCACACACACTCAGCTTTGCCCATCACTTTTTTCTTTTTGTGTGTTTGTGTGTATGTGTTCTGGAAAAATAATTAGCTAGTTATTTTTGACAAGAAAAAAAGGAATGAAAGGTTCCCATGGTGATATCTGCATTCTGCATCCTCATTGGACAGTGAGCCCCAAGTCCCCTCCATGTTCAGCTGTGTGGAGCAGAGGAAGAATTTTAACACGGTGACTTTTTATCCATTTTTATCCCTTTCTGCGTTCATATTTGTGCTTGAATCTATTGGTTTATTTTTAATTAACATTTAACTAATAAATCTAATAAATGTAACTCAAATTTCCACAATAAACTAAGTTTCATTTCTCTACACAAATGTATCCAAAGCAATTTACAGTTGTTACTGGATACATTGTGATAAATTGATGGGTGTCATTTAGTTTACTTTCAGTTTCAGTGGTTCTTTACTAACCTCTTCTCCTGCTTGTTGGCTCCACCCCCTCTGATAACCACTGACTGATTGTTTTGGTAGAGTGCCACGCCCCCTCCTCCACGGACTACATTAGGGTGTGTTGGAGAGGTTACAGGGGGCTGTCCTGGGCGAATGGGTTTGGCTAGAGAAAGAGAGAGTTCAGAAGGTCAGTGTGTATACTGCATACTGCATACTTCAACATTTCTTCAACAGATCTTAATCATCACATACATAGTTTAGATTGGGAGTGTCAACTCACTGCAGTGTGGTTTGGGGTATGTGCATGTGATCTCACTCATATGTCCGCAGTGTTTGTGTACCGATCTGTGCAGAGTGTGTGTGTGTGTGTGTGTGTGTGTACCGATCTGTGCAGAGTGTGTGTGTGTGTGTGTGTGTACCGATCTGTGCAGTGTGTGTGTGTATGTGTGTGTACCGATCTGTGCAGAGTGTGTGTGTACCGATCTGTGCAGTGTGTGTGTGTACCGATCTGTGCAGTGTGTGTGTGTGTGTGTGTGTGTGTGTGTGTGTGTGTACCGATCTGTGCAGAGTGTGTGTGTGTGTGTACCGATCTGTGCAGAGAGTGTGTGTGTGTGTGTGTGTATACCGATCTGTGCAGAGTGTGTGTGTGTGTGTGTGTGTATACCGATCTGTGCAGAGAGTGTGTGTGTACCGATCTGTGCGGAGTGTGTGTACCGATCTGTGCGGAGTGTGTGTGTGTACCGATCTGTGCAGAGTGTGTGTGTGTGTGTGTGTGTACCAATCTGTGCAGTGTGTGTGTACCGATCTGTGCAGAGTGTGTGTGTGTGTGTACCAATCTGTGCAGAGTGTGTGTGTGTATGTGTGTGTGTGTACCAATCTGTGCAGAGTGTGTGTGTGTGTGTGTGTGTGTACCGATCTGTGCGGAGTGTCCCCGGCGGACCATGTTCTTGGCCCTCACGGCCTCTTTGATGCGGTCCACCTCCTGTTGGTAGCGTCTGCGCTCACGCAGTGTGTTTTCCTTTGCCTCTCTCAGTGCAGACTCCAGCGCCTTCATCCGCTCCATCGTGGCCCGCTGACGCTTCTCCAGCTTGGGCAGCTCACAGCGCAGGTCTGCATTATCACGCACCAGCTACACACAGCAACACCAGGCATAGTTTCATATTTTAATGTTAATTATGTTTTACTGTCGAAGGTGAAGAAAATTTTCTTACTGCACAACAAATTACTCACACAAACTGTGCAGACTGTACCTGTTTGTGGACTTTGGTAAGCTGTTCTAGATTGTTCTCCAGGAAAGAGATTTTCTGCTTCTGTGCGGCACTGCCACCAGTATCATCTGAGTCCATCTCTGCACTCTGTACGCGCACACACACACACACACACACACATGCACGCATGCAAGTGAGTGCGCACACACACACAAATGCAGGTTCACATAATCAAAGGCAAACACCAAACACTTCATTCAGTTCTTTAGATACTCATTTATTAAAGCAACGAAGCTGGAAAAGCTGTGTGTAAAATTGACTGTTTTTAATACCTTTTTCACCCTGGTTGCCAGATCTTGAACAAACAGTTTCCGAAGATTGTGAAGAGTCTGCAGTTCTTTGGCCTAGAAATTGAAACACACAAAAGCACACACACACACACACACACACACACACACTTTAGATTCAGTTCCCAGCTGTTCTGACTCTGTATGAACATAGTTGATGTGATCAACTCACCACTGTCTCCTCCAACCCCTTCAGGTCCTGCTTGGCCTGTTCACTACGGTCCTGCATTACCCTGTCTCACACCCACACACGCACCCACACACGCACCCACACACGCAGATGTGAGCACACATTTAAGATGAATACGTGTGTTTACCTTGACTCAGAATTCATCTTTAATAAGGAGAGATGCTGCAGAACAACACAAAGCCTTCAGTCTCAGAGAGAATGCAAGCACGTACGTAAGTTCCTGCAGTTTGCGACTCTTGTCCTGATCAGCAGATTTGAGTTTTTCGTGTTCAACCCTCAAACGTTCCTGTTCCAACAAGATTTTCTGATTTGAACTAAAGAGAGAGAGAGAGAAATATTCATTAATGAACAGTTATGTATGTTGCATGTGTGAGGGTTATGAGGGGCTGCTATGGTTATGGTTATGGGCATGGTTATGGTTATTGGAGGGGGGGGTATTACAACTCTCTTTTAATTTCTGTTTGGTGTGTGTGTTGGAACCTACTCCTGCAGGTCAGTGATGAGTTTCTCTTTGCTGTCAAGTTCATTTCTCAGGCTGCTGATCTGTTTCTGATGAGCTTCTCTGTGATTCTGAATCTGTTTCTCCACTGCTTCCTACAAAACACACACACAGGCAGTGCACCATCATGCTAATAATGAAAACCACCAAAACAATGACAAAACAGAATGTTCTGGAGGAGTCTGATGTGGGATTGACAGCACTGTGAGGAAAGTGTCTCAGCCGTGTGTACACATTACTTACCTTCACCTCATTGGTGCTCTGAATATCACTCTCCTTCTCCAGGGCGTGCACTTTCTCTGCACACACACCAAACACAAACACGTGTACAAAATATAAGAATGTCTCTGAACATTGCCTGGCGTTAAAGTTCACTCTTCCAGCGTGTGTGTGAAGTGTATAGGAAGTGAGTGGGTGTCCACTGGGTGTCCATCTTGACCAGTGTTTGCCTGTGTGTTTGTATAGGTATAGGTGCGTATGTGTGTGTAGGTATAGTTGTGTGTGTGTGTACCCTGAGTGGTAATCTTGACCAGCTCTTCGTTCAGTAAGTCCACGTTCTCCTCCAGCTGCCTCTTCTTCTGCTCCATGTTCTGCAGGTACTCTGTTAGAGACTTTATCTTAGCCTCATGCTAGAAAGAGAGAGAGAGAGGGAGGGAGAGAGAGGGAGAGAGGGAGTACCAATTTACACTGTGGTGTGTACTGAGGGCATTATGCTCTTGTTCCTTAAGTCATTACCACCATCCTCTGCTCTCACAGAGCTTTCAGTAAAATCTTAAACAGTATCATTATGCAAATTACTTCAGATAAATTACATGAACTACACTATTCTACACTTAGCCAGTGTCTACAGGAAAGAACAGTGAGGATGAGGATGGAGAGGGTGTTACCTGGGAGACACGAAGCTGACAAGCGGCGAGTTCTTTCTCGTTCTCATCCATCTTCTTGTTGCTCTCGGCCTGACTGCTGTCCAGCTGCCTGCAGCGTTTCACCATGGTCTTCACCTCCGACTTCAACTTACTGATGTGGAGCCGCACTACTGTGAACTCCTCATCCAACAACCCACTGCCCTCGTAGTGCTATAGGGAGGGGGAGAGAGAGAGAGAGAGAGAGAGAGAGAGAGAGAGAGAGAGAGAGAGGGAGGGAGAGATAGAGTCCATTCCTTCTGACATCAGAAAGGAAAAAGCTCTTGTCTCTCTCCTCTAATGCCTCCAACACCTGCCAGCGCTCTTCAGCGCCACAGCGTGAAGCAAAAATGCTGGACAATGAAACAGCTGGAGGAGGAGGAGGAGGAGGAGGTCCTGCCCACTGCAGCTCATCCAGCAGCCTGTGTGCAGAACACTAGCGTTCAGGATAGAAGTGCCTCATTTGCTTGTGAGCACCTTGATGTCATTGCTGCCCACTGCGATGCCGATCTCAGCCACATCCTTGAGCAGTGAAGACATCATCTCCATCACTCTCTTCTTTTGGTGGTTGGTCATCTCCTTCAGCTTCTGTAGCTCCGAGTCTATAGAGGTCAGGATGCTCTGAGGGACAGAGGAGCAGATTTCTACTTGGTTACATTCTTCAGTGGATGTGCAGTTCTTGAGAGTCTGTTCACGGTTCACAGTACAACATTAACACACAAAAGAATTTCCACCCTCAACACACACACACACACACACACATACGGATTTCTGGTTGAGCTCTTCGCTGAGGGTTTCAAACTCCTTGGTCTTGTCCTCCACCTCCTGGCTCTTCTGGTCGTAGTTGACGGCGAGCTCCTCCAGGGCCTGCAGCACCTCCTTCACCTCCTCCTTTGAGGCCTCGTTCTCCACCTGCAGGCGGTTCAGCTCCGCCTGCAAGCTGTCAAAGTCCCGCCGCGATGAGGCCAGAAGCTGTGCATACACACACACACACACACACACACAAAAACACGTGCACACACAAACACAAACACACACGTTATAGTACATTTTCAAATTCTAACTGGCCAGTATCAAATTTCTCCAGTATTTCAGTGTGGCTGAACACACTCCACCCCCCACTCACTTCCTCCTGGTCCAGCATTTGCTGTTTGAGTTTCTCTACTAGTTGAGACTGTTGATTGATTTCATCATCCTAGAAAGAGAGAGAGAGTGAGAGTGTGTGTGAGAGGGATTATTATTATTATTTTGTGAAGAAAAACACGAGATTGTCTACATGAGTAAAATAAATACATATGAGGATGGCAGTGTGTGGTGGTTAGTCTGCACGCGTTTAGTGTTTGAGGGGTTAGTCTGGGTGTGTGTGTGTGTGTGTAGTGTTTGAGGGGTTAGTCTGGGTGTGTGTGTGTGTAGTGTTTGAGGGGTTAGTCTGGGTGTGTGTGTGCACGTGTAGTGTTTGAGGGGTTAGTCTGGGGGTGTGTGTGTGTGTAGCGTTTTGCAGGGGTTAGTCTGGTGTGTGTGTGTGTAGTGTTTGAGGGGTTTGTCGAGAGAGTGTAGTGTGGGAGTGGCACCTTATCATCCAGCTGTTTGTACAGTTTGGTGAGTTCAGCCTCAGTGTGCGTCAGGTGAGTGGGCGTGGCTCCAGCAAGGCTGGGCGTGGATGCTGATTTGTCATTCAACACAGTATTATCCAATAACACAGCTTCCATGTTCACCTTCTCCTTATTATAGCGCTCTTCAACTGGGACAGTCTCCCCTGTGGGAAACACACACACAAACACACACCTCAAAAACCCACCAAACTGGCTAATCAGTCCTATCTGAGAATGGTCTGGGCGTGTCCTAATATTCTAATAATGGTCTGGGCGTGTCCTAATATTCTAATACGCTCATCTGATTGACGCGCAGAGAAACAGAATGATCAGAATGGTAGACACCGCCGATGAGGGCAGATCCACCTGTGTGTGTGCAGGATAGTGTATGTGCAGGACAGTGTGTGTGTGTGTGTGTGTGTGTGTGTGTGTCTCTCACCATTCCTCCAGCGGTTCAGTTCATTCTCTAACCAGGTGATTGTTTGTCTCATGGTTTTATTTCTCTCTTTCTCTTTCTCATATTTCTTCTTCCACTGCTCTGCTGTCAGCTCTACGTTCACACACACTGTGTTCTTAATCGTCTTAGCCCTGCACACACACACACACACACACACACACACACACACACAGAGGGTAACTCGTGAGCTGTCATGAAAATATGTCCATATAACTGTTTTGTACTAATTTAAACAGCCACGTCTCATCAAGAGGATGCAAGAGAGGGGAAAAGAAAGCATTTGTACATTCACCTCTGCCCAAACATGAGCGTAGATTTAGTCTCTGCCTCGTTGTAGCTGGAAGGTGAACAGCAGATGACGATTGTAGTCCTGCAGTTCCCTCCCAAAGAGTCCTGTAGGATCCTCGTCATCTTACTGTCTCTGTAGGGAACATATGTCTGAGCGGGAGAGGGACAGGGGGAGAGAGAGATATGGGGGGGGGGGGGGTTAGAGAGATATGAAGGGACAACCAGACACTCCTTTTAGTGTTACCAAGCTCTACAAAGACAATAATGAACAACAGTCAGTTTAACTTTAACTATACAAGCTGCCGATATAAAGATTCATCATGACAGAATGAAACACCAGTGAGAGGACGTGTTTGTGTAGAGGTGAGAGACTGACCGAACCCTCGGCCAGCGCAGAGATGACGTTTCCCAGAGAGGACAGAGACTTATTGATGTTTTTGGCTTCGTCCAAAACTGCACCTTCAGCTCCTGTTTTACTCACCTATGAAAACAGCACATGTGTTTGTTCCAGCCCACTTCAGCCCCACCCCCTTCTGCTCCAGTCCAATAAAAGTCCAGTCCAGGGGTAAAATCGTTCTTTTGAGACTCTGTTCTCTGTCTTAGTTTTTCCATCCTTTTTATTACCTGCTCCTTTGTGCGTGAAAAAACCCCCACAAGCCAAATTTGCCAGCAGTTCACCATAGAGCTTTTCCGTTCTTGATATGCATGTCATCATGGGGCTCATACCACAGTCCCCGACACACATGGGGGGGGGGGGGGGGGAGAGGGGATACAATACTTTAAACACACACAACACACACACACACACACACACACAAGGTATGGAGGTATTCACTCCATACCTTCTCACTACCCGCCAGGTCGACCAGGTAAAGTTTCCCGCTGAGTTTCTGCTCTGTCTGAGTGTTCTCCTGCTTCACATTTATCAGGAAAATACTGTGGCTCCTAGAGCTGTGTTCATTCATGTCTGACACAGAAACACACACACACACACACACACACACACACACACACACACACACACACACACACAATCACATACACACAAACATAATAAGGATGAGGTCAGAGCTATTGTATGTGTGTGTGTGTGTGTGTATGTATGTGTGTGTTTGTGTTCATACTCGTCACTGCGACATGTCTGTTGGATTTGCCCTCATCAATGGTATCCATCACCTCCTCTGGACTACACACAAACCTCTCAGTGCATCCCTGAAATGACATCACAACACTCACCACCACGTGCAGGTTAAAAAGATGAATGTATGAAGGGATATAACTGTTAAAGGTATCCATGGTATCAGAGAGAAGCAAAATCCACTATTACAACACTGTAAATCACTCAGCGGCCGGTACATTCAATATTAAAACAGTGTAAACCACTCAGTCCTGTAATCCTGAGTTCAATATTAGAACAGTGTAAACAACTCAATCCTGTAATCCTGTGTGTTCCATAATACCATCAGTCTAAGGCCAGAGACACAACAAAGTGACGCTGAAGAACTAAACCACTGAAGAACTGAAGTATTTAGAATCAGACACAGCAGACAGTCTGAGGGATTTTACCACCTTTTTTCAGATCCTTCCTTCTACCAAAGTACACAGTAATGACCAATGTTGCACTTATTCTCTAGATAGCACAAAAAAACAACTATGTAGCAAAATGTTAGCCTACACACTGCCTGAGTGTGATGTTAAATGTTAGCCTACACACTGCCTGAGTGTGATGTTAAATGTTAGCCTACACACTGCCTCAGTGATGTTAAATATGGAATTTTACATCTGTACATGTGTAGAACGTGAAGAAGCAGAACGTCACCTTTACATATGGTACTCTGTTTTTATCTTCATGTACAGACAAGTTAGTCTTTGATACTGAAACAGAGACACATACGCACACAGAGACACACACGCGCACACACAGGAAGGATAAATACTTTCACTGCACTGTGATTAATCATTGACGCTTATTCTCTGCAGCTCTCCAACAATCTCTAAATTACATGAACTAACAGGTTCTAGAACATCTACCCTATAAAGTATGACATCAGCATGACGTCACTGCCACTTACCATCCAGCAGATCCCGAATCTTATCCAAATAAATCTCAAAATATGAAACCTACCAACAGAACAAAACACAGTTACCCCAAACCATTAGACACACACAGGTGCATGCACACGGAAACAGAAGGAGAAAAAAAAAAGAGAACTTACCTTGATGTGAAACTCAAGGTTTTCATCCATAGAATAAATGTAGTTAAAAATATCCTGTACTATTCTGGGTATGATTCCCATGCAGTCAGTGTCATGGAGATTCCCCTGGAGAAAAACATGATTTCAGGGGGGGAAAAAACAGCTCAGGCATAACACTTCCAGATAACAACAAGTGAGGACAAGCAACTTTAAATGCTCAAAACAAACAAACAAAAAATTCAATTCCCACCTCCATTGTGTGTGTTTTGCCTGAAGATGTTTGCCCATAAGCGAAAATTGTTCCATTATACCCCTCCAGAACATCTGTAAACATGGAGAGCCCACGGTTACATTTGCCATTCCACTGATGAATGTTCACATGTTTGAACAGTAAAGTGCAGTTCTATGTTCCAGCAGGCCGGGGGAACAGCGCTCTCTACAGGGGTTGAGGGGAATAGTACCTTTCACAATCTTCTGGGCACAAGCATTATATACTTGCTCTTGAGTTGTGTTGGACTGGAAAACTCTATCAAATACATAAGGTTTACCCTGTAAGAGCGGGCACACACACACACACACACACACACACACACACACACACGTGCACAAGTACACACAGACACAATAAACAAGTACACACAAACACAAACAGTGCAGTGAATAACCACAAAACAATGCCTCATCCTTTAAACATTAATGCGCATGAAACAGCTTTGGAAACATTTTAATTTAAAAATGGCCTCACCAATCTGGCATATTTATATATAAAACATCTTGGTTCTTAATTTAAGATTTTTACACGCTGGTATGATTTCATTGGTCTTACCACTACTAGCCTGAGATAAACATCCACTCAAACAATCACTGCAACCCTTTGTATTCTCTAGTGCACAGGCCTTCCACTACTCATGTGCTCAGGTTTGGGTGGAACCACTACTAGCTGTTGTATTCTCCACCCTGTTCCAGTGCAGCTGATGGGTACAAGGGTTCACTTTCACACTTCATCTGCTCTTACCCCGGAGTGCCTCACTTATGACTTTTGGCAGGTCTGATTAGTTATATAAATCTACTCACAGGACCTGATTGGTTCTTGACATTTACGAGGTCACTCAGCTGACATGGTGTGAAGAAGCAAACAAACCAACCCATGACCAATAAAAAGCCGGGCTTTGTTCGCTCAGACCAACACCAGCCAGGAGAGTCAGGACCGAGGTCCTGCTTGCATGTGTTTTTAAATGTACATAATTATTTTAAAAGTTTGTTTTACATTGACATATTTTAAAAAGTTGTACGTGCAGATACATTATAGAATGTTTTACCTTTACCTTCACACAACGGACCCCACCTTACAGATACATTTTACCCCATTCTTCACTAGTTTATCTACAAACACAGCAAGGCTGATTATATTTGGGTGGAGAATCACAGCAGTGACAGTTTAGGGATGCGCCACGGTGGTACAGACTGCTAAGACCTCAACCCTATCCAGGGTGGGTGTGGATCACAAACACTGCACTAATTAACAATGTGCACACACAGAGCAAGAGCACCTGGACACCGACTTCACTCATAAAGAATGAACCCAAGCTGCGGTTTGTCACGGGACTGCGTCATCACGTGACTGCAGATACTCCATTTCTGCACAGTGTAACATAATGAGAAATGCGACGAACTGTAACGTTTTGAAATGCGCCGTTCAACTTGGTATGAGATGTGAACTTTTAGTAGCGAGTTTCTTTATCATCATGGACATACATTCGTCAGCACAAACCTCCACGTCTATACGCAGAGCAGTTGCGCGAGCTGAACGGAGGGACATGTAAGGGAACACGAGCAGCTCGAAGTCGTTTTGCTGTGCATGGGACAAACGAAACGATACACGAAAAACTCCGTACGAGTTAGGCTCGAGGGCGATCATCATGTTGAATGCATGGACTTTTGACATTCGTTCAAGTTACTGAAAAAACAGACTTTGCATCAGTCTAAATGCGTGATAAATTATTAGGACCGACAGATACTCTGAAATTATTGGCTAAGCTAAATATCACAGCCAACGTTATTTTATATATAGATCATAATCGGAGGTGACGGTAATCAGTGTGTAGTCATAAAATATAGGTCATTCTTTGACATTTAAAATGTCGAAATCAGCTAAAATCTTGATCAGCTTAGCTATAACTACAGCTATGAACGTGGGACGAAGCAAACTGGAGACCTACTGCTACTAAACCTGCTGTTTATGCAGATATTTGCGGCCTGTAATGTTGTGCAACAGTGATGCGCTGATCTCTTAATAACGACCCCCCTTTGACACCTCATTATAAAATTACATCCAGTTTCTTCGTGTTTTTACACTCAACCAGTTTAGCTAGTTTGCTGTCAGACACTGAAACAACATTGACGCGGTGTAGTTAGATAGAGAGATAGAGCAGCCAGCCAACACTAAACACTTCCCTACGTGATAGTTAAAATAAAAACGAACATCTGGGTTGTTGCCTTTTGAGCTGCACTCCTCTGCAGGGGTAGGGTTATATCTGCATTAAAATACGTTGGCAGCTATGCAGCTAAACTGGATGTTGTGTAATATTTGTTGATCACTGAGAGGTAGCTGAGACAGGCGGGTTACCCGATCAGCTCCGGGTCGGAGTCCAGCGCTACCGGGACTCTCCCGTCCTCGAGAACACATCACCGCCCTGGCTACCATAACAGCACACGACCCCACACGAAACTTACCCCAATCACAATAGTTTCCTCCCCTTGAAACTTGGCGATGTACCGGTCTCCTCTCTCCACTTCTGCGTTGTTCAGTGGTCTAAACCGACACATTACTTTGATGGTGCACTCCGCCGGGTCCGCCATCTTCCACAGTTACGGAATGGAAAAATCACAACCAGAACACGACCGACGGCTGCAGGCTGGCTGGAAATACAATCTCGAGGGAAACCTCGCCGATCCAACTCGGTAATAGCGGGTGACTCCCGAGCCAATTATCTGCTAAAAGAAACTATTAAAAGCAGGAGACAGTCACTTCCTTCCCAACATGGCAGGCGCGAGCCGGCGGCGGACTGGCTCGCTCAATGACGTCAGACCTTCCGCCACAGGACTTCGCTAACTAACCGGGAGACGCCAAGGGCAAACGGACATTAATTACATATAAAAGTGTTCAGCCCTGTTATTAGCTGGCTGGCTATTTATTTATTTATTTATTTATTTATTTATTTATTTAAATAGATAGATAGATAGATAGATAGCTAGATGGATGGATGGATGGATGGAGGGAAGGACAGAGATAGACTGATACATAGATACTTTATTGATCCCAAAGGGAAATTCAAGGCATCCAGTACCAGTTCCACATTGCACAAGGCATAACACAAATACCAATAAGAGTAGAGATCAAGAATAATGTAGAGAATATTCATTGGTTATTTCATTTAAATTGACATAAACTACATATAAAGGTGTTCAGCCTGTCCGGTTATTATTTATTGGTTATGTCATTTAAACACAGAGCCTTCAAACTAAATCATTTATGGTGATTAAAGTCTTCTAATAATGAAGAACTAAATATTTTTCTTGTCATCATTATTTCTGAGGAAAATAGAAAAAGGATGCTGTAGGATAACCTCTAACAATATGAATTAATAGCTGTATAAGATACTGTGATATTTACTGTTTACAGTCAAATTCATACTGTAACAGAGCTGTACCCAACTTTGGTGAAAATATTCCCTAACTCTAGTATGGAAGTGACACTATAGTTTACAGGCTGCTGTTTTGCAGACTCTAGTATGGAAGTGACACTATAGTTTACAGGCTGCTGTTTTGTAGTAGGAGAGCGATGAGACTTTTATTTTGTTGTAGGCCTACTTCACACTGGCACTGTGACTTTATGTTCCTGTATTTATGTATGTGTTACAATACTTGTTCCAGTACATCTATTTTTTGTAATATTTTAGTTTCATTAGTTTGCAAAAGGAATCTTTTTGGTAGATTTCATTATTAAGATCATATCAGTAAATATAAAAATAAAAAGACGGATAAAAATAAAAATACATAATACAAAGATCTTTTCTAATAATCACTTATGTTGCAAACAACAGAGGAGCAGACATCCATTTTGTCTAGTTTAATTCATTCAATTACATAATCCATTCAAACACATCAGCTGATATGATTTATTGCAGATCGCTCCTCTGTGCTATTTCAAACATAAAGGAGACATTATGAACCAAGTACATCAGGTGCCCTCTGTTTTCAGTATTTTTTTACACACACACATACACACCATCTGATTTGCCTACACTGAGTTTTAAGCACAGGTCCAACAGAGTTGCAGGGCCATAGGTATAACATACTTGATGTATAACACCTCCAGGTCCTACAGAGTTGGATGTATAACCTCTCCAGGTCCTACAGAGTTGAATGTATAACCTCTCCAGGTCCTACAGAGTTG
>JAOYMR010000003.1:132987-144406 GCA_025802075.1 Tenebrosternarchus preto
ATACACCGGAAAATGATCATCTTGCTAATTCCTTCTGCTCTTAATGAACAATGTGCGCAGACCAAACAGAGTGCCTGGACACCCCCTCACAAAGCAGGAGCTCTGGAAATACTGTACCAATTACACAACCATGAGGGCAAAACAGGGTAGGTTTGTAACACATTAGCCTGATCCCTTCATGTTCTTGTGTCTAGAAACTGGAAATGAGATGTCTGAAAAGGCTGGAGGAAGAAGACTAGTACCCTCAAATGGTATTAACACAGACTGAACCGTTGAAATGTTAAAACAAACAAATGTATGTTTGTTAAAAGTAATCTTCTAAACTTCTATAACATTTTGTCTTAAATGGGACAAAGTGATGAACTAGTATTTTTGTTCATGATCCCCCCCCCCCTTACATACTCAAGTCAAGTTACTTATCTTAAAGTGGAAATGTTTAATAAAAAAGATATTATTGAATGCAATTTTACAAACACCTGGTCTTTTGACTGAGATGACAAAGCAACCCATGACCCATGAAATGTCATTAAGAGATGAATAAATGACTTGATATCCCACATACCTCTGCACTTCATTCTGTTACTGTTTTAACTTCTATGCTCTGCAGCTGTTCTATATCACGTTCTACCTCACCTGTTCAGTCTGCACGTCTAGCATCAAAACTGTGGAAAAATAGTCAGTTACCTTCTGAAGTTATTTACTAGCTGTGTCATCATGTATGAGGTTCCATTAGTCTGCTCTAGTTCTGTGGCAGAGCAATCTACATGTTGCACCCACATTTAAATTCAGGGCAACTAGTGTTTCTTATAAATCAGTTATACAGAGATACTGACCCCTAGTGGGCAAACTGAGGACGACTGAAGTAAAAGGTTTGTGTCTATCATACTGGATTCAGCTTGCAGATGCGTGACAACCCTGCAGTTAATGCAGTGTGATACTATCCGTATATGTGCTACTATACAAAACAGCATACCATCAGAGGCAGCAGATCACTGATGTTTTGACTACTGCTAATTATTTTAGAACAAGGTGATCTTCAGAATTGAGATTTTTTTTTTTCCAGAAGCACACGTGTATATTGTGTATGGGGTAAAACCAAAATTCCTGGTACTCTGCAAATGCTCCATGTATCGTAACAAAGATTTATACTTTGAATAAAGAATAACCATAACAGGACTGTGCATGTGTTTATCTAAAGTGCACAAAAAGTACCATTGAACATGTATGTGACTATCACACGGGTTTGTCAGATTGTGTCCCGAGCATATGTTGGCTGTGCGTGAGCTGGGATAAGATGAGCTTTTATTTCTGAACTTTCAGGGCAACTGGGTATTAAAAATAGCTGGTACTCAAAGTACAAACCTAATAAATGAGCAGAATCCCAACAGCACATGCAACATGGGCAAAGGGGTTTAGCAGAGAGGGTGGCACTGAGAGTCAGGATTTAGACATGCACTCACTAATACTAAAGCTACAACTGATATCTGAATCGGGTGTTTTTGTAGACCGTCTGAGCCCAAGCTGTATGGCATGAGTTTCAGAAGGCTGGAGCATACAGCTCAGCTGCTTCTCACAACCCACTAATAATGCCACAGTCCAGGCGGATCCCTGCCCCCAAGCACGCAGCTAAGTAAGCACAGGATCTCCCATCACTGCACCACAGTGACAAGTTCTAGAGCAAAGTGTGAAGTAGATTCCAACTTCCTTCCCACTTTCTTCCAAGAACATGTCTACTTTTCTTGAAGATACAATATGGAGTATTTGTACTGTAGCTTTCTAGAACATATGAATAATCGCTGAAGTATTAATCGATTAGTAAGTTTTTAAAAATCTAGGTAGCTACTTTCTCTGATTTAAAACCTTTGACGTGTCTGAGCTGTATCATCCACCAGAGGACAGTGGAGAGCCTGCATTTTCTCTGACATGTTTGGTCCAGTGAAGTAAATAGTTGCTACAACCAGCTGTGTTCCGCCAACTACAAATAACCAGCAACATAAATCAAGAATGTTGTGAGTCGGAATCTAAGATCGTCTGCTAAATGCATAAAATATAAATGCTAAAATGTAGCGCAACGTTTCGTATAATTTTGCAAGCCGATAAAAATTTTGATGTCTCCTCTGAGCATATAACCCAATAACCTAAATTCATTTTTAGTGTAATTAACCATTTACCTCTAACGTTACCATAGGTATCCATGCGTATTAGTTCGTTGTTATTTTTAAAAATAAGTGTAATACCATGACAGAGCAGAGGTGTGGGGGATAACGACTAAGAAGCATAAGCACTACTGGAAATGTCCTTGTGTCCTAAATGGTTGTTAACCTACGGTCATGATCACAGTAACATGTTTTATGATTCCTGCAGTTTTTTTAGTCCACAGATCCAGGGGCGCAAGAGAGAGCGCCCCCTCCGAACTAGATGGTTTTAAATATTATACAGTAAAGGATTGCGCCACGCCCCCGCCCCTTCAGGCTTGGTCCACTGCCTGCCATCACCAGTCTCCCCACAGCAGGACTGCTACAGGTGCCCAATTATATTAGCAGTCTATGCACTTCATGGCGTATATAAGCATAGCGCAAATCTCGTTAACCAAGCACTTCAGAAACGGTCCTGTAACTGAGAATCACCATGTCTCTGGAAGTGTGTCAGCAGTTAGCAACTTTGCTAATGTTTACCTAAAAGTAAGAACATGTCGGACATTTTACCTAACGTCTGCCCCTAAACGGAAGAAAACACATTTATTGTTCGCTCCATTGGCTACTTCACGGTTGAATCTTCACGGTTGAATCTTGAGCGACGCCTAAATAAATTATCTATGTTGGCTAAGTTGTAGCTAGTTAACCGACAGGAGATCCACTATAAAAATGAGCAAAACGCACTGAATTTTCATTTTAAAGAGGTTTGTTACTAATACCAGACATGTGTTTATGATACAACTTACAGGCAGAAAGATCCCAGTAATAAACGGCAAGTTATTAAAACATTAAAAAGGAAGGAAATAAATGCGCACATAAATGTTTCAGTAACCTTTGACGTCCCCTCAGGAATTGCACTTGATCATTTTTACTCGTTATTGCTCCCCCCTTTAACAGTTAAATGACATGTACGCCCTTGAACATCAGATCATCTAAAGTCTCAGCAAGAACTTACGAATCCACGGTGTTGAAGACCGAGGCGGCATCAGGTGACGACGGTGCTCTCGAGCGGTAACTACAGCTCTCGCGTTCAGATAAAAACCATTAAAGTCCCCTCAGCCGTAATCAAGCTAACACAGCTAGCCGGTATACACCTAGTGAGAGTTAGGGTGACTTCCGTTAGTATCAACACCGGAGTCTAACCGTACAAAACCTCACAGAATCGCTTGAAAATTGCGATTGTTAAAATGAAAGCAAAAACAAACATTTCACTCAAAAACCAACAAAACGAGGAGGCGCCTCTTGCTGGTCTGACAAAACGTATTTCATGGACAGGTGTAAACTAAGACAGCCATGTTAGACAGCTGGCTAGGACAATAACTTGATCCGTATAGTCAGCTCTAAAGCATTGTTGGCCTCTACTAATTTAGATTTATTCTAGAAGCATCCATCTCGTTAACCGTTAATTTCTTACCGGTCCGTTTTCTTCTTTCCGCAGTTCTTTGTTCTTCTTGGTTGTGCACGCGCGATCGTGATCGTCTCTCGAGCAAACTGTGTAAGATGAACCACACACTCCTACACAAAACAAATATCTGCACAAATATCTGTAAACACCTTACTATAGCTAACATTTACCTCAGGATAATTAGCTTTAGCTGGGAAACGTACAGGATTAACTAGTTAAATTAACTGAAATTCCGTGTCTTTTTTAACAGGTTATTTCCATATCATCGGTAGTTTTCAGCAAAATGTGAAACATTAACATTCCTCACGTACGAAAATTTAAACATTTTCCCGATTAATTTGCTGCTCATATTGTAAACTCACCTGCTCTTGATGAGACTAATGGGTAAACGTGTCAATTTCCAGCATACAGACAAACTGTTCACTCTTCACTACACCCTGTGCAGTTTGACATTCCCAATTTCACCCCAATAGAGTACAAGTTCACTCCTCACAGTCTGAATTTCTCTTTAAATGAATTACTTGTGTATTTTCCACTTCGCAGTGACTGGAATGGAACTAGAGACGTACGCTGTCTATATAACGTCGAAACAGAACTCCAGGACCCATATAAGATGTGATCCGTCTATTCTAGATGCGCTTCATTTCACGTACTTACATTGTTTAAAT
This sequence comes from Tenebrosternarchus preto, assembly GCA_025802075.1. Classification (NCBI taxonomy): domain Eukaryota; kingdom Metazoa; phylum Chordata; class Actinopteri; order Gymnotiformes; family Apteronotidae; genus Tenebrosternarchus; species Tenebrosternarchus preto. Next base: position 137,256 of record JAOYMR010000003.1, read on the forward strand.
AGAAAACACGATAAATTGGAATTTTATTTACTATTTATCAACTGCATTGATTTTCATACCAAAATATGTTACAGCTATTTATACTTACAAGCTATGATATTGCATAAACTGAATAACAAAACATACGAATACAAAAACAAAAAAAACTAAACAGATCATTGTCAATGAGTTTTTTAATACTGATGGTAAAAACATACACAATATACACATGCATTAAAATGAACAAACATTTAGAAATAATACATCACAATGAATAATACTGTAATGTGTTATGATAAAATCAACACTAAATGCACATTCACCCATTCACAACTTCTTTTAAGTGCGTCTTACATTAAACTCAGTCCAGCTACTTCACTAGTGTGTTCGTTCCTTCATATTGGTACGCAGTCACTTCCTGCATTCCCTATGCTTTAAGTATCTGGTCCTTACTTCAGGACCAGTGTGGGCTTTAGCCTTTGTTCCAACTAAACGAAAAATATATAAATGTGTTGTGTAACTGCTGTCATATGTAAAATGAACATAAGCTTAATCTAGTCTTTGTATTCATTTATAAGCTTAATGAAGTCTGGTATCCCTTTATATGGGGAGAACTACCTTTGATCCATTGTGGCGCTTTGGTGCTACAATATCGAACCACAGTCAGCAGAACCCACATTTACAGTCATGTTCTTCATTCATTTCAGGTTGTATTCACAAGACCAGCCCTCACAGATTCATACTGGTGCATCCACACAGATACTCACAAACAATGCATGTCAACAACCTAATAACAGCCTCATGAGTTACTTTTCCACTGTAAGAAATACACTTGACTGTCCTTTATTTACTGCTCTAGAGAAACAGCCATGAGAGCTTGCAACATCAGACCTAGATTCAACCCCAGACAAGTGTAAATACACCTCAGCCATGGCTTCTAGAATCATCTGCCAAATACTGCACAAATCTAAACTCCATTCAACTTCTATAAACCTCAAACCTTACGACAGTTAAAATGGTTTCACTTGGCTGTGGATGGGGTTTGTAGGAATGAATGGCACAAGTAGTTTGGCGGTCTTGAGACTGATAATGAAGATGAGGGTGAGGATGAAGATGAGGGTGAGATTGCAGTTGAGTGTAAGGTTGAGGGTGTGAATGAGGGTGAGAGATTCCCTTGAACATTTCATAAATCATCTCACATGTACATTCACTAATGTACACATTAAAACAAGACCTGACTTAAACTAGCGATGCACCAGTATCACAGGATAAGAGAAACTAGTAAGAGACAATAAGACAATTCTAATGGCTCACATTAATAGTTCTGGCTTCATGTCAACAGACTAAATGTAAGTAAAATCTGTACATGTTATTCTAGAGAAAACATTAGATCCAGCTGAGAACATTAGTTCCATAGTTAAAGCCATGTTTTCTATTCAGTAAGTGAATTACGTGCCACAGATTTTGAAGGGGACATTAGAAAATGTAAATGTAGCAAAGCCCATTTAAGAAAGCGGTTGTCTAGGTACTCTTGCAAAACTTATCATTCTTAGGAAAATGATCAATGCCCCTCTATCTAAAAAAAGGTATTTAGTAGCAACAAAATAAGACATAGGTAAAACCAAATGAGACACATACTGTATAACACTGTTTGTGGTTGTGACAAACACACATATAACACTGGTTTTGGTTGTGACAAACACATATAACACTGAGGTGGTGACAGACATGATTCTCTGACTGTGTTTTCCTTTCTAAAATGGCGCCATGTTTCTTGCTACTAATCCACAGTGAAGCACATTTCATAATATTCATCATCAATAAAGAACCACTGCCCGAGTGATCCTAACCAGACCCTGCCCGGATCCCTTCATAATCTCATCTCGAACACTGTCAGAACATACATGCAGGTCATGTTCACATATACCAATTTATCAGACACAGTTATGTTTGATTTGTTTATGCTCTGATCTAAATTATTAAGAATAACACGCCAACTAAACTCAACTGTTTGATAATGAATATGATGGGAAATGCTCACTGTAGTTGGCTTTGATCATTATATTTAGCAATAAGTGACTTATAGATTATATTTATCCATTATTGTTGAATCTTTATAGATGATTTTATGGTACAGAAGTGAAACTCATTTCCTTCTTAAGGCAGACAGTCAGACGGAATAACAAACTTCTATTCAAATACTGGTTAAAATAAAAATACTGAACGGTTTCCTAAACCTTGAGGCATTATGCATCCATAAATAAACAATCCATAAATGTACCCGCAGTGTATTTTAGTTTTATCTCTCAAAACATATTGAAATAGTGATAAAATACTGATTTAGTAAACTTCATTGGCAATAAAAATGTATAGAAATCTCACCTGACTGTACAGACAGAAAGCCAAAGAAAAACATCCAGTAACACTGACAGACATACCTGGTGCTCATGGTCCAGTAACACATCGTACTTTGTCCGGTTTGATTAAGCTACAATCTACAGTCATTCTACAGTCATTCTACAGTCAATCTACAGTTTCACCAGGAAAAGAAGGTTTGTGGATCAGGCACAGCCGGGTTTCATACACAGTAAAGCACAGCCGTCATGGTGACCGCAGTCATCGTCTCCAGCCGTCACGGTGACCGCAGTCGTCTCCGGACTCCGCGAGTCTCTCTTCCATAGGTTGTCAGGTTCTAGACAAAAGAAGCATTCCTTTATTCTCCATCCTCCACTGGCTTTTCCTCCCCTGATTTCTTTTTAGTCGTCATGTCCTCCATCTCCATGGTTTCCACCTCCTCCTCCAGAGTGTAGACTTCCTCTTCTTCTTCTATCACCACTGCATTCTCTCCTCTACCCTCCTCCCCCTCTTCCTCCTCTTCATCATCATACTCCTCTCCAACTCTAACCACTCTAATGTCACTCATGTCAAAGCCAGCCAAATCTATATCCTCCTCTCCCTCTCTCTCTATGTCCTCCTCCTCTCCCTCTCTCTCTCCATCCTCCTCCTCTCCCTCTCTCTCTCCGTCCTCCTCCTCTTCCTCCTCCTCCTCGCTCTCCCTCTCGTCTGAATCCGCCTGCGAGGGAGGCGTCGATGCCTTGGTGGCTGGCTCCGCCTCCTTCCTGCAGTACGAGTAGCGGTGGTTCATGTGCTGTGAATAGGAGCCCGAGTGGGAGAAGCGCTTGCCGCACTTGTCGCACTGGTAGGGCTTCTCTCCCGAGTGCAGGCGCGTGTGCTCAATCAGGTGGTGCTTGTGCTTGAACGCCTTCTTGCAGATGCCGCACTCATGGGGCCGTTTGCCTGGACAAACACAAGAATATCGAAAATGTCGGCAAAAAGTCACACACCAAAAATTAGCAACAGAAAAGAAGAAGAAGAAGAAGACCATGTCTTAACTGCTCAATTGATAATATACATATTCCAAAACAGCAAAGAGTAAAAACATTTTATTATTATAAAAACATTATAAAATATTTATAAAAACCTTGAAAAAGTGTGACGTATGTGTGATTTTGTGACGGAGCAGAGTGCTGTCCCCTGAAAGTGTTGGAGTGTGACGCACCTGTGTGTTCGTATTTGTGACGAAGCAGGGAGCTGCTCTTCTGAAAGATCTTGTCACACAGGTCACATGCATACTGGCCACCCTGTGTCTTCCTCCGTTTCCTGGTAGGGGATTGGTCATCATCGTTTAGACCCTCCCATCCCGACACGCTGTCCAATGCAGCATCTGTCTCCTCCTTCTGCAAACGAGGGAGAGGAAGACGAAGGGGGAGCAAGAGGAAGATGGTCAAACAGAGAAAAAGAACCCACCTGTGGAGACACTTCAGCTGTTCTGTGCATGTCCAGTGCTTTCTCACCTGACAGCCATTGAGCAGGACTGGTTCCTGGGTCTCTGAGAGTGCAGGAGGGCTGGTTTTAGTTGTGCTGTTGGTGGAGTTTGCGCTGTTAGCTGTGCTGTGGGTGGAGGGGCTGGCGAAGGTGTATGATAACTGAGGGATAAGAATGGTGCGCTTGTGGGTGGAGAGGGCAGCTCGGAGGCAGGGAACTCCACCTGGCTCTGCTATAGCCAGCAGTGTTGGTAGTGGCGTTGCTACGATGCTTATCGGACCCGCAGCTGCGGCTTGGGTCACGTAAACAGTGTTGCCGGGCAACAAGTCCTTCCTGAGGCAGGTGAGGTTGAGAGGCTCCTCCTGGGCTGGGAGTGATGGCTTAGTGGCAGACATCGCCACAGTAACCGAGGCGGTGTCAGAGGAGGGCTTCGGAAGGGAGAGGTCCAGAGGCTCGATTTGGCCATCTTCCTCCAAGTCCTCGGACTTTACGATGACGAGGTCGCTTGTGCACAGGTTGAGAGGGGACAACAGGCCACCCCTGCTCACTTCTGGGGAGTCATTGTGGAGTTTGGCTTCAATACTCTGATCTGATGGAGTGTTGGAGATTTGGGGTTGGGGGTCAGTACTCTGATCTGATGGAGTCTTGGAGGTTTGAGGTTGGGGGTCAGTACTCTGATCTGATGGAGTGTTGGAGGTTTGGGGTTGGAGATCAGTACTCTGATCTGATGGAGTCTTGGAGGTTTGGGGTTGGGGGTCAGTACTCTGATTTGATGGAGTGTTGGAGGTTTGGGGTTGGAGATCAGTACTCTGATCTGATGGAGTCTTGGAGGTTTGGGGTTGGAGATCAGTACTCTGATTTGATGGAGTGTTGTCACCATTATTCTGTCAACAAAGAAAAGCATTCAAGTCTGTGTAAGGCAGACTTCAATCAGACAAAAACAGACTGATGTTTATTTATACCTTTAACTGAATATCACATATGAAACAATTGATTTGATTCTTTATTTTGTGTTTATTTGGCCTGTTTAACTTACAAACTGGATCTGAACCTTTCACCCTGTGGCTACTCTCAGCCTGCTTGAGTTGGGAATTCTGTAGCTAACATGCTAATGGAGTTAGACTGCTCTGTGACGGAGCAAACACCTGCTCTCACCTGCGTGTGTTTGTATTTGTGACGGAGCAGACACCTGCTCTCACCTGTGTGTGTTCGTATATGTGACGGAGCAGACACCTGCTCTCACCTGTGTGTGTTTGTATTTGTGACGGAGCAGACACCTGTGTGTGTTCGTATTTGTGACGGAGCAGACACCTGCGCTCACCTGCTGGCTGCTGTCAGCAGTGCCTGGCGTTCGCAGCGAGATCTTCTTGGAGCGCATTCTCTGGAACCACCTACTGACCACGTCCAAGGGCAAATTGACCGACTCTGAAACCTGAGACAGCTGCTCCTCGCTGGGGTGGGGATCTCTGCTGTAGGCCTTGAGGAGAGGCAGGAGACTCTCCACTAGAGGGCGCTCTCCATCGGAGTCTTCCTCCCCAAGCAGGGAGGACAGAGACGTGGCAGGTCCCTGTTCATCGCTGGTGAGGCAGTCAAGGATGTCAATACTACTGGAGCTGTTGTCACAGAAAAGACATGTGGCATAGTTATGGAAACTGTTGCCACAAGCAACACTGCTGTGAGCTGTTGTTGAGTCAGAGGCTGTTCTTTTTCCATCCGTTCCGCCCTCCTCTCTGACTGTGACTCTGCCTGTCTCCCTCTCTCTTGGTAAAGTTCCTTCTCCGTCTGCCGGGATCTCAAACTCTGTCCCACTGGGAGGTTCTGATTTGATCACAGTTGTGCTCAGATCTTCTGGTTGGCAATCATCTCCAGAGCTTTTGGCACCTTCTGCATTATGGTTCATCTTAGGAGAGGATCTCTGCTCCACCGTCGTCGCCGTGCTCTCTGGCACTGACCTGGGTTCAGTGGCTCTGCGGGTGGCTGGCGTCAGGGCTGTGCCAGGGCTGAGGGTGGTCAGCTGTCTGAGCACCACACCCTGTGAGCCATCGCCTCTCCTCACCAGCAGCAGCGTGGGCTGCGTGAGCTTCGTCTGCACGGGGTGAGACGGAACCAGTTTCGTCACCTTGATGATGGATGGCGCTTTGCTAGAGTTGGGTGTCTGGCTGGGTTTGAGGGCGTTTACCTGTGCAGGTGCTGACGTGGGGGTGCTTGGCGTTTGGGTGGGAATCGTGTTTGGCTGGGTAGGGGTCACCTGCAGGAGCTTGGTGGCGTTACCGCCTGGCTGCAGGATGCTTACCTGGGCTGCAGGGGACTGCACACCTGTGCTCACCTTCGACGAGCTGATCTGCGGGTCAACACTGTAGTTGATGATGATCTTGGCGTTTCCATCCTGGTCCAGTACGGGCAGAGAGATAGCGGAGATGATCTGGGCATGAGGCTGGGCAGTCTGCACCACCAGGGCTTGTTGGGCCTGAACAGGGCCAGCAAGCTTAGGACCTGACCCATTAGTGGTCGTCCCGTTAGTGCCCGAGCCGTTAGCGCCTGACCCATTAACTGCCGTGCTGGGAGCAGCTTGCCGGATCAAACTACCATCCATGGCCACTTTCAGTACGTTCTGCAGGTCACTCAGGTTGATGCTGATTGGCTGGACCAGACCCACAGTGGGCAGAACCAAGGTCTGAACCACACCCTGTGGAGCAACTGTTTGAACAGCCCCAGCGTTGCTGGGGGCAGAGCTGGTCGTGTTGGTGGTGGTGCTGGTGGGAGGGTTGGGTGTAGCTGGGGCAGGTTTGAGTTCGTGTTCAACAGGCTCTTGTTTAATTTGTTTTAGAGGAAGCTGGTCCTGCAGGGGGGTGTTGTCCACCTTCTCCCGCAGCAGGACACGAGTGGGGCGGGACAGTGTGAGTGCAGCTTTGACTCCAGGGGTGCGAGACAGGCCGTTGACAGGGGGCGCTCCTACACACTTCTTACTGCTGATGTGCGAGCTGTAGGAGCCAGAGTGGGAGAATCGCTTTTTACAGTTAGAGCACTCATACGGCTTCTCGCCTGGAGGAGAGAAAGGGAACGCTGTCAGCACATTACACTGTTAGCACATCACACTGTCAGCACATTAAACTGTTAGCACATAACATTGTCAGCACATCACACTGTCAGCGCATAAAACTGTTAGCACATTACATTGTCAGTACATCACGCTGTCAGCACATCACAGTTAGCACATCACATTGTCAGCACATTAAACTGTTAGTACATTACACTGTCAGCACATCACATTGTCAGCACATTAAACTGTTAGCACATAACATTGTCAGCACATCACACTGTCAGCGCATAAAACTGTTAGCACATTA
>JAOYMR010000003.1:173570-184658 GCA_025802075.1 Tenebrosternarchus preto
ATATGATACGGGTTAATAATTGGTGTGATTTTATCTTCATTTGACAGATATGTGCCGCGCAAACTGGTAAGTGACTGTTTTTACCAGTGATAGTCGGAATAATGTCGTTCGCTTTTTGCATACATTTGGGCAATAATTTGACCTGTGATTTCTCTACTCATACAGAAATGTCACTGAAGTCTGATGTTCTCTGCTTTGTTAGTTGCTTTGGATAAAAGCATCCAGCCTAATGCTGTGAATGTAAATGTAAACATGTAAATGTAAATGTAAACGACTCCACTCTGTTCTTGTGCTAGGGTTTACTGTGTCTGTGTTCACCGTCACGTCGAAAAGTATAACGATGAGATGGAGCGGACAAACAGGCGCCAGTTCGTTCAAAATCACCGCCACGCCGAAAAACTCCCAAGATCAGCCGGTTTTTGCCCAGTTTAGCGGCAACACCGTGTTGGGATCCGTAAGCCCCCTCGCTCCAAACACGGCATACACTATGCGGGTGGACGCTATAGACAACACGGGCAACGTGTTTACTAGCGCCGAGACGGACTCCATCACAGGTGACATTTTAGTAACATATCAAGAACATTTTAGTAACATATCAAGAACACTTTACCAGTATATCCACCGCTAGGTGGGTAGGTGGACAACCAGACTGTGTGATCTGATCGCTTTATTAGTTCCACCAATTAACCCAGGCCTTTTTGTCTATTCTGTATACTCGGTAGTTTTTTCACACACACACACACACACACACACACACACACACACACACACACACACACACACACACACACATATATATGGCAGCAACGAAATCTATCTATCTATAATGTAAATTTAAAGCACCCTACCACTAACTCCTCCTGTCCTTGACCAAATCCACAATGCTTACGAAAGAGGCCAATATTATCATATATTGAATATCAGCATACACAGAATACAGGACTCCTGGACAGTAGCCATGCAGTAGTGGATTACAGTAGTGGATTACCATAGTCATGCAGTAGTGGATTACAGTAGTGGATTACGGTAGTCATGCAGTAGTGGATTACAGTAGTGGATTACCGTAATCATGCAGGAGTAGATTATAGCAGTTGATTACAGTAGTCATGCAGTAGTGGATTACAGGTTGTGGTGTGGGTGTGCCTAATAAAGAGACCTCAGGGTTTAGTTTGATGTATCTTATGTTTGTTTTATATGTTACTAATTTAATTAATTGTGGAATGTAAATATTTGAATTTCCCTTTGGGATCAATAAAGTATCTATATGTCTATCTATTTAAGGCATTAGGATCTCACTAATCCTAAACTATTTACTTTTGTGAGAAACAATAACATGACCTTAACCCAAATATCAGTGTACTGAGTGGTGACTTAAATCATATGCAGCATATTCACATTTGCTGGTTTCTTAAGTGTCGGTGTTTGTATTGTTTCATTCGTTAGCTCCCGAGGTCCCGCACATTCTCCAGGCATATTCCAAACGCAGCGATAGCATCACCGTGGAGTTCAAAAACGTTTCAGGAGCAACCAGTTACATCCTGCGGGCAGAGAACAACGCGGGATTTTTCTATGAAACCATAGTCCAAACCTCCCCAGGAACCATCCAGAACTTGAGCTCCTACACCAACTACACTCTCAGCGTCATGTCAGTGAACAGTGGCGGCCGAAGTCAACCTTCATGGTCTGTCAGTGCCAAGACAGGTGATGACTGGCCCAGTTCAGCCCTGCACCTTCCAGTGCAGTAGCTCCAGCACACACATTCATCTCTGATACATCTGATATTGACCATTACTGGAATCATTCAGAAATGTTGGTTGCTGACAACAAATTATTGTTTCAAAGATTAGATTATTTTGGCTTTCTGCAAGTAGCAGTGTTCTCTTAGAACATAACCCATAGTTATTAGGACCTAGCGTGAAGATTTAGGAATTATTTCCACAACAATGAGATGGTGTTCTGGACACATGATTATGGAGGAATATCATTACAGACCACCATTGTGGCTTAGATACCTGATGTATAATCAGTTAGTGGTCGTAACTCTAGATGTTCAAGAGCACGACGACATAATGGAGAATGAAGAGGTAAAACCATGAGAATGAGGTTGTCTCCTCTCCCGGAGGAACAGACTCGAGTAAGATGATCAGGACCTTCCTGTTTCGTACATAAGAGCATATTCATTACATCTCTACCATGCCTCTGTCACCAGTGAAGCATTTTTTCACCATCATATTAAAACACCACAAAACTATTTTTAATTGAGAGAAGACAAAAATAATTACAGAAACAGGTATTAACAACACGTGAAAGGGTTGGTTCTTTCTCTCACTCACTCTCTCACTCAGTCTCTCTCTCACTCTCTCACTCAGTCTCTCTCACTCACTCTCTCACTCAGTCTCTCTCTCACTCTCTCTCACATTCTGTCACTCTCATGCCCTCTTTTTTTCACTATCACTCTCCCTAACTCTCTTTCTCTCTCTGACTCTCTCCCTTCTCTCTCCCTCTTTCACTGTCACTCTCTCACTCTCACTAACTCTCCCTCTCTCTCTCTCCCTCTCTCTGCAGTGATATTATCCCCTGTATTGCGCTCAGTGTCTCCCTCTAATGACACCATTGTGGTCACTTGGGACCCCGTGGTCCATGCAGTGCGGTACTCTCTGTGCATTATCATGGTTGGGTCCAACAACGTCCTCAAATTCAACACATCTGAGACCAACATGACTTTTGACCACCTGCAGTCTGGGGTCACGTACTACATCAAGGCTACGGCAGTGGATGTCGATGGTATCCGTGGTGATGATGCTACCATCTACCAGATCACACGTAAGAACCAGACACCTTTATAGACCTTAGATTTCAGCTTCATACTCCGAACAAGCCATCTGTCATACTCAGTAATGACAGTAAAGTCATTCATCCTTAGTGTCAGTAACTTATGGAATCTGTCACTTTCATTAACATTTTTCACCAGTGTGTTGATTGGATGTAAAAATGTTGTGTACTGTGCTGATATAAGTGAAACTGCATTCATCTTTCCATTCATCCAGTTATCTGCCATTCATTCAGTAACCTCAGTCATCATCAGTAACCTCAGTAATCTCCTTACTTGAAACACATCAGAGTGTGTGTAATACTGCATTTATACATCAGTACTTTTTAAGACATTATAATACTGCATATATTCTGCATATAATCTGCATGTTCTGAGCACGGTCTTAACACATTTTTAACATCTTCCTTCTGCTCTACCATACCTGCGGCACCTGATTTATTAATGAATATTCCTGAAGTGTACTAGAGTCCTGAAGTGTACTAGAGTCCTGCAGTGCGGACGTTCAGGAACCTTTTTCTGATCTGACGTCCACCGTGTTCGTGCAGGTCCTCCCACTCCTGAAGGTGTGCAGGTGTTCCTGGGTAGGATTCTGGTTAATGGTTTGGAAGTGATCTGGCAGACCGTACAAGGGGCAGACAGGTACTACGCCTGGAGCTCCACGGGACAGAACTGCATGTCCAGTACTGTTCCATACTGCACCATCACACCCCTCAATTGCAGCGAGAGTCACCTGGTCACCGTCACCGCGCAGAACGATGCTGGACCTAGCAGTCCATCTGATCCACAGACCTTCATTACATGTACGTGTTACACACACACACACATTAACAAACACACATACATATACACACACACTAATTTCCCCTGTGATTGTCTGACAGACCCATGTTCACCTGACGCTGTGAACGTGACAGAGAGAGCTGCAGGTAACTGCTCTGTGGCGTGGACCCCTGTGCTGTGGGCCGACTACTACCTCACCTACATCAAGAGGGATGATGGAGCAGAGATTATGTGCAACACCACCACCACCACCTGCTCCTACAGCTGCCCCTGCAGCTCCAACTTCCTAATTTCTGTGTTTGCCTACAACCAGGCTGGACCAAGCCCACAGGGACCCATAGCCAACTACACTACCAGTTAGTGTCACACCGTTACACACTACACTACCAGTTAGAGTCACACCGTTACACACTACACTACCAGTTAGTGTCACTCCGTTACACACTACACTACCAGTTAGTGTCACTCCGTTATACACTACACTACCAGTTAGTGTCACACTGTTACACAGTACACTACCAGTTAGTGTCACAGCTTTACACACACACCGGCTTCTTTGGATTTATGTATTTATATATTATTATTATATATGTACATATTTAATGTTGAAAAAATACAGTCTGAAACAGATGTTCCCTAAAATCACCAAAATGTTTTAATATGATTTGATTCAGAATAGTTCAGAAAGTGTACTTTGTTATTCATGAGAAAAAATCTTGCTCTCTATATTCTCTTCCTCCTTATTTCCCTCTCTTCTTCCACCTTCTCTCTTTCTTTCTTCTGTTTCCTCTCCTCCACTGTCCCTTTCTTTCTCTCTCTCTCTCTCTCTCTCTCTCTCTCTCTCTCTCTGACCAGTCCCCTGTTGTCCAGAGAATGTTTCAATCGCTCTTGTTTCCGTGGACACGCTGGAGATCACATGGTCTGCGGTGAAGGGGGCAGAGACATATCAGACATTGGCAGCAAAGGGAACAAGCACAGTGTACTGCAGTGACACAATGCCACTGTGTGCTCTGTCTGATCTCACCTGCAACAGTTTGTACAGTGTGGTGATCAGACCCTGTAGTGAGATAAGTGGCTGTAACAACAGCTGCCTGGCACACACGCAAGAGACAGGTAGCCTACACTCTCTCTCTCTCTCTCTCTCTCTCTCTCTCTCTCTCTCACACACACACACACACACACACACACACACACACACACATCAAGACCTGAATGGCAAACCAAAACCCTGAGTAAAACTGATGTCTGTTAAGCACAGCAACCAGAAGCATAGTTGCATGCAGGTTTGGTAAAACAAGGTTTAATGTACAACAAAAGGGACCATCCCAACTCAAATCTCAACTCAAAAGGGACCATCCTAACTCAAAATCTCCAAGTCAAAGGCAGGCACAGGAATATAGGAGAACCAAACTGACTAATAATACTTTGCTGAGGAGAAACAAGATCACCAGAGAACCCAGCGACAAGATCAGAACCAGAAAGTGGCAGAAGATCAGGATCAGAATGGGGGACCCAGAATAGAGAAGACAGCATGGCTTAGAAATGCTAAACAAGGCTGAGAAAGACTTTGTAAAAGACAGAAGACTTGGGGGTGATCTGTAGACAGGAGATTGGAATGAACAGGAGAATTGTGGGCAATGTAGTTTGTGGCATTTACAGCAGAAAGGACAGACATGATATCATTTTTTAAAATTTCTCATACGTGACTGGAAATGGGAGTTGGGGAGTTCAGGCTCAAATGATGCAGTAGGCAAACTGTAGTAAAAGTGTCGAGATGAAACGTCTTTGACTTTAGCAGCCTTTAAAAAAAAGAAAACTATGTCATATTTAAAGTGAATTGTATTGAATTAACAATGTGTAATACACACTTATACAACAATAATAATGTGTAATACACACATATACAACAATAATGATGTGTAACACACACATATACAACATTAAGCAACATATAATCCAGATAAAGGTGTGTGCTAAAGCAGGGATATCTATATAGAGTTCAGTGTTTCAAAATATATGAATATAAACTATAAAAAAGCAAAACTCACAGTTATTGAAGAGAAGACACCAGACTGAGATGAACTGGTCTGTTCCTGAATTTTTAACAATAAATTATTGCATCCAATAGATGGCGCTTTCCCCAAATTGATAACAATAACGATATTCCCTACAACAAAGATAACACACACAGCCACACACACACACACATAAAGAGAAACACAAGCTCACTGACAATAGAAGTACAATACAATTCAAGTGTCACAACACTAGTAGTGTGTGTGTGTGTGTGTGTGTGGAATAGTTCAGTCATCTCTCAGACACTCTGTGCTCTGTCTCTAAGCCCCGTGTTCTCCAGAGATCCTCAACCTCACCCAGCTGAACTCATCCTCGGTGCGGGTGTTGTGGACGGCCCCCAACACATATGCCAACTACACTGCAGTCGCCACAGGAAATGCCGGCACCCTCAGCTGCTGGTCCACCAACACTTCCTGTGACTTCACCAGCTTGCCTTGTGGTGCCACCTATCAGGTCAGCGTGTTTGCTGGCACTGCCGTTGGGCAGAGCCTGCCCAGCTACAGCGTCGCCCTGGAAACAGGTACAGTTCTGAATCAGGACAAAAACAGGTTACAGGTAGATTACAGGTGTAATACTGGTAGATAACCGGCAGTACCCTGGTGTTGGGTGTCATTTATACTTACAATAAAAAATCATTCGTCACGTTGTGGTCCAGTGGTTGCCGGCCTCGGTCCTGCTGGGACTGAGCACTGCTGTCCCGATGTCCTGTCTAGGACCGTGCTGTCCTGATACCCTCAGAGTGGAGCAGGTGACACAAGCTATGACCCAGGTGGTGTGGTCATCCGCCATGGGGGCGCGGTCTTACGTTGCATCGCTGACATCATCACGAGGTCAGGCCAGGTGCCACACCATGGACTTGCACTGCCTGATGGGATGCATTACCTGTGGCACCAACTACAGCGTCTCGCTGGAAGCCATAAGCAGCACAGGACATAAATCGGAGTGCAGCTACTATGGATTTTCTTCCAGTGAGTTCCACACACTCTAACATGCTCCAACATCCTCCAACACACTCCAACACGCTCCAACACACTCCAACACACTCTAACATGCTCCAACACACTCCAACATGCTCCAACATACTCCAGCACACTCCAACACGCTCCAACACACTCCAGCATACTCTAATGCTCTACCAAGGTACTCAATCCTCTGCAACAATCCACCTTTCAACCTCTCACTCGTGAAAAAGATCCTGGGATATTTGAACTCCTCCATTTGGGGCAGAAATTTACTAACCCAGAGCATTCCTCCCCTTTCCCACTGAGCCACATCCTTAATAAATATAATAATATAATAATAAATATATTAATATAATAATAAACATAGTGCCTGTATCTGAATGCCTGTCACACCATGTCACATCTTTTGATTTTAAGGTGGAGCAGGTGCAGAATCTGCTTCTGTTCCTTTTCCTTCTTTGAAATCATTGTGCATTAAACCATCCTGCATCAGGACACATTAAACCATCCTGCATCAGGACACATTAAACCGTCCTGCATCAGGACACGTTTAACCGTCCTGCACTGGTTATACTATGGGTTATTGTACTCAATACTGTTCTCGTGCTCCCCTGTGAGGTGCATGTTGCCCCTCCAACGTGCGACTGTACCGCACGGCTAACAGCACCCTGCAGGTGTGCTGGCGATCCTCCGGCAGACTCAGCAACTACTCGGCTGACATTTACGGCGCCAGCGCCAACTACACCTGCAGTCCCACGCTGGGCTCCACCTACTGCAACGTCCACGAGGTCAGGTGTGGTGACCTTTACACCGTGGTGGTCGCGCCCATAAACAGCGGAGGCTCCAAAATGACGTTCTGCCCGAAAAGGCTTTACTCAGGTGAAATTTACATGTCATTAAACAATGCATATGCATGTCATTTATGAAAATGATCATTTAAAAGCGAATCTGTTATAAGCAAGATGGAAATTGTGGGTAGTAAATACAAAATAGTTCTTTGTAAAATCACTGGAATATACAGACTCCTGTAACTCTTCCCTTTCAGTTTTCTGTTCTGGTACCAATGTTGGAATGGGTAAGTATTCTTCAAAGAACTTTCATCTGAAGCATTAATTCAATTAATTTAATAAGTAATGGAACTTTGTACTTTGAACTAGCCTGAAGGTAATGTAACTCATTGAATGTTCATAGATGATGTTTTTGTGTGTTAAACAACTGTCTGTTGACTATTTACACAGTGATCTACAGAGGAAAGAGGAGTGTGGGATAACATTCATCGTTGTCAGGGAGTCTGGAGTTAATGTGAGTTTATGGTGAAAAACACATCCTCACTTTATTACGTTGAAAACTCTGCACTGTAGTTACTGAAGAGAACACTGGACACTGAAAGTGGGAATTTACACCAAGACAAATTTGAATGTTTAGTTTGATGAACAGAAGAAATTATTAGTGGTGCATTTTATTTTAGTGTCCTTCCCTTTTCAGTGTCCTTTTCAAACAAGACACTCAGTAATTGCCATTATTTAGCTGTCAAATGCTCTGAATAGTCATTATGAATCATCAGTGTAAGAGAAGTTAATTCATCTATTCATATTTTTCATTGTTTCTCATGAAACAAACTCCAAGGCCCCTGCAGTCATACTTTCAGCACATCTCTAATTGTTTGTAGTGTCCAATTGCTTCTCACAAACCACACGCCTTTATAAACACATGAGAATGTTTGTATGATTCATATAACAATTGACACCCAGTCTTATTTCTCAGTCTTATTTCTCAGTCTTATTTCCTACAGACACATCAGTTTACAGGGACATCCATTCATATCCATTTACAGACTTACAGACCACAATCCCCCCACTACCACACAGACCTCTCTGCTCCAAACAGATTTCCCCCAGCACAGACCACATACCTCCAGACAGATCAACTTCCCAGGTCCACATAGACTTCTATGATCCTCATAACACCATATAAATCACCACAACAAACCACCCTGCTCCACACAGTCATCGCCATTCCACACAGTCATCACCGCTCCACAAAGACTCCACACAGTTATCACCACTCCACACAGACCCCACAGTCATCACCACTCCACAAAGACTCCACACAGTCATCACCACTCCACACAGTCTTCAAGGCTTCACACAGATTCCACACAGACCCCACAAAGTCATCATCGCTCCACACAGACTCCACACAGACCCCACACAGATTCCACACAGACCCCACACAGACCCCACACAGACTCCACACAGACCCCACACAGACTCCTCACAGACCCCACACAGACTCCTCACAGACCCCACACAGACTCCACACAGCTTCATAGACCTTTCTGGACCTCACAATTTCTTTAGAACCCCATTAACAGTTTTTTCATATTTCCAGATTTTTGGACCCTGGTTCCTGGTTTGAGATGTTGAACAATATTTATTGCACTAAAATTGCTTTGAAATTGTTTTTGGAATTGTCCACATGTTTATATATTATTAAGGAAATTCCATCCACATGTTTATATATTATTAAGGAAATAACACACTGTCACTGATATGGAAGTTTAAGGTGACAGACTGGGAAAGTATTTAAGAGAATGTTTTTAATATTTTTAACATGGCATCACTAGGTGTCTGATGTTGGTTTTGTGTTTTTCAGGGTCATCTTAAAGAAAATGGACATGGAACAACCCTACAGTTCTATTTTATGCCAAATATTGAAGAAAAATATAAATGTATACAAAAATAATATCAGATTATTTGCCTTTACATAAATGCATCATAAAGTACCAAAACATTTGATGATTTGTTAAGATTATAAAAGCATAAATGTTGTGTGAAACTTATTTTAAAATGTTTTGAGTTTGGGGTATGAATAAGACACTGTACAAAATGCTATGGCTTTGTTTTTGGGCCCTTATGTTTTGTTGTAAATCTTTTGTTCCCTGATGGTTAACTACGTTTACTTTTATCATAACACAAGTCCATAAAATTATGGTGATATAAAACAAATTTAATTAAAATGACAGATTTTGTTGCATAAACATGACAAAAGTGTCATACTATATGATACGAATCAACAATGAATTTCTGTTCATTTATCTGGCCTAAAAATACTATAGGAACTCTCAAAGTAGAAAGCCTTCAGAAGAAAAATAACTATGTCTTGGATGTTACGCACACAGACTGACTGGTGAGGAGATTGAACAGCAAGACATGTTTTTACTTTTGATGAAATGACTAAAATAAAGTAGATTATTGCATCAAAATTCAGAGGAATGACTGATTTACTGTTCAGACCGGGCAGGACAGAAATAAATGGCGACTTTACTATTCACGACTTTGCTGTTAGAAATACAAACGAAAACCACAGCGTGGAGCCACGAAGGACAAAAACTAAAACAAACTGGTAGTAACGGGAGAGAGGAGGTCGCTCCGGGGACAGTGGTGTCGGTAATCGAGACGCAGCAGTAGAGGCTCATATCTGTGGGCTTTATATGTGCAGAACATAAACAAGGCACAGGTGCTTGTGATGACGAGTAACAAACATAATCAACAAATGATTGGGAGCAAAGCAGGTGTGTGTGTGTGTGTGTGTCCCTCTGGCTGGGTCCTCGGCGCACCGCGACATAAATTGATTGTTTGAGTGATAAATAATGACCGTTTCCATGTTTATCGTTAGAAAATGAAGCTTGAACGTATTCTTGTTTAAAAGCGCGCGTGCGCTGTCGCTTGCTCGGATTTTGCACAAGCAGCGTGTCGTCTCGAGCAGACACATCAAAACGTGTCCAGTTTCTCAAACTGTGATTTTGACTATGAATATATATCGCTCTTATTAATTATCTCGCTCTTATTAATTACATCTTAATTTTTTCTTAAGGAAAAATAATTCTGTCTCCGAATAAATGTCAGAGAAAAACATGCTTATGTTACTAGTCCCACCATATATATAAGATATTTAAAATATACAGTATAATAACTACAGAAGGTTTCCAGAGATCCTTCATCTTTGGAGATGTATGTATAGGAGATATTTAAAATGTAGTACACAAGGTTTCCGGAGAAATAGGACGTTTCAGACAGAAGTGCAAGTAAAGTGCTTCATTTCACTTTTCCCTTTTCATTTTTGCCATAGAAACAACTGGCAATGTAAAATGACTGTCATTAATGCAGCGTCCATTAGTATTAAAGTGCCATCAACTATAATTCTTTAAATGTGAGTACTGAAGGTGTCCAACAAATAGATCAGCAAGTCTTCTCTTAATCTCCTCTTAATGTGTCTCCTCTTAATGTGAAGCTGATTCCATCTCTTTCCTGTAATACAGTAGAAACTCCTGCAGTGATGCATGAGGAGGAACGGAGGATTATAACTGATCCTTTAGTGTATAACTTATATACTATCCATGGTGTATAGTTTATAACTGATCCTTTAGTGTATAAC
>JAOYMR010000003.1:187128-198043 GCA_025802075.1 Tenebrosternarchus preto
TTTGATGTTTTTATCTCATCTATAGGAGATTAGTGGAGGATCCTTAAAAACAGATGTAGTCTCTGAATCATTCTGAAGGATTCTGAAGTGTTTCAGTATAATATTACCCACTGTTTTATTTGTAGATTGT
Source organism: Tenebrosternarchus preto (assembly GCA_025802075.1). NCBI lineage: Eukaryota > Metazoa > Chordata > Actinopteri > Gymnotiformes > Apteronotidae > Tenebrosternarchus > Tenebrosternarchus preto. Next base: position 187,259 of record JAOYMR010000003.1, read on the forward strand.
TTATAGGTCCGTGCGTACAGTATCTGAACACAAGCAAAAGAATCATGTATGACTTCATGGCATCTGTGACATCATCGATATATAAGGTACTCTTTAACAAGGGTGGTAATGCTCAGTAGTTCTTACTGCTCTGTGAAACACACATGACACATAACAGACTGAATTACCATCTGTGAATTCCAGTTAAGTGAAAGAAAATACAATAGGAATTGTCCCAAAGCAGGAATTCTTCAGAAGAGTGTAACCATGCCTTGGGCGTTGAGTAGGCTGACTGGCTCTTCGGAAAGTGGGACACCACAAATCCCAACGTCTCTGTGAACTTTAAACCACATCAGCACATGATTTGCTTCCCACTGATGATTATACACAACTGTTGAAAATCAACGTGTACTACTTTTGATATTAAAATACAAAGGTTGTGAACATGTTTCCGTGCCGATTAGGCAGGTACATTGAAAGATTAAGTGAAAACAATATTTCCTTTGCTCTTAAAAAAGTAGCACACATCTAAAAATGGTAGCACATATCTAAGTTTCCATGTTGGACAGAGATTAGCCTGTTACCTAAGAGATTAAGAGATTAGCCTTCCATGTTGGACAGAGATTAGCCTGTTACCTAAGATATAAATGAAGATGTTAGTTGCTTTCTATGTGTGTGTCCCAGACTGGTTTATAAAAACTGGTTTTGAAGTCACACACAGTTCTGCACCCACTCCCTGAGGGACTTCTACACCACCTAGTACAGTACATTGTGGGATTTTATGAGTACCCTGGATTTAACATGCCTAACAAAGATAGTAAATGAGAAGCATTGTGGTTTCAGTCATGACAGATGTTGAACTATGATGTGATTAGTAACTCAGTGTTCTTACTCCTCTTCTGTGTGATATAGCGCATGTTTGCTGAGATGAGGCCAGTAGTTCAAATTACATTCTTTCTCTGTGACATTCTTTAAGTTTACTGTTGGATTACACTCTTATGTTTACACTGTAACTTTTAGATAAATATCTGTTTATCTGTTTACACTGTTTCAAATTAATTTCACAGGTTGCACTAATGTAGAATAATATAAAAAGTTAAAAATATGTAGGAAAACGTGAACAAATGTAGCATTTGTACCTATGTTTTTAACTCTATTAAAAAAACATCTCATAACAAAATGTTTCTTCATTGACTGGTTTGAAATGGAAGTTGCATTGCCTAAAACGTATAGAAATATCAGATGACATCTATCATAATAAAGTGTCCCTAACAAAAAAAGATGTACAGTAGCTCATATAGAAAATGTACAGTAGCTCATATAGAAGATGTACAGTAGCTCATATAGAAGATGTACAGTAGCTCATATAGCTCATATAGCCCAGAGACAGCGATGAGGAAGGAAGAAAACAGAAAAGAGGACGGAGGAAACGATACTGTAGGTGTGGCTTGAGTCTACTGTCAGGAATTTGTTACTTTGGTTTTTTGGGGTTTTTTTTGCAAAATGCAACATACCTGAAGTTCATTCTGTTCACTTCTATAACACATGTAGTTCACTCTGTTCACTTCTATAACACACACGTAGTTCACTCTGTTCACTTCTATAACACACATGTAGCTCACTTTGCTCACTTCTATAAAACTGATTTCAAGATGTGATATTTATGAGGTGGCTGAAGAAGTGCCCGGACTTTCCTGCATGTGTAAATGTCAACAGTGTTCGTTAACAGTATTCGTTAACAGTGTTCATTAACAGTGTTCGTTAACAGTGTTCGTTAACAGTGTTCGTTAACACAGGTCATGTAAAGGAACAGCTATTTAAGTCCTTCAGACCGAATGAATGAATGAATGTCTCATAAAGGCTGTTGTAGGATTGCAGTGCATTATGGTTATATTCATTATGGTTATATTCCCAACACTCTTTAGGGAAGGTGGGTCCATGTCTGACCTTGAGATCACTGATAAAAGCAGGAATCATGTAGGAAGGTTTGAAATCCCCTGCATCAGTCGCTCATCTCTCTGTTGAGTCATTTTTAGTTTTCCCTCTCCCACGAGTGGAACTGAAAAACCTATAAAAAATCATAAAATCTCATCACTCTAACAGCAAAAACCTACAAAAAATCATAAAATCTCATCACTCTAACAGCCTTGTATGGCACAAGAAACATTTTTATTGTTTTCAAGAAACATTCTTAACACACAAACTACACTACGGATTATTTATGTAAGATGAATTTATTTTTCAGTGAAGTCTTGCATCCTCTCATATTGCAGTTGCTATTCAGATCTGACAGTTACTGGACACCAGTAGTGGAGTCTGTTTACAGAGGCACTGAGAGGAGGAAGAGACTTTCTTCTCCTGGGAGGCGTCACTGCACACACCAGCAAAACAAGCACAACTGTTGTGAGGTTCTTGATAAACATCAGTGTAAATAAAGCATAAAAGTAAAGCACACGGCACACGGCAGTGCAATCTGACCCTGAGAAATGGAAAGTCCATGTTGATCATCCAATATGGTGTACAGATTAAACATGTAGGACTGATGGGTGATCTGGTCCATGTAAATCACAGGGGAGAACAACACTGGAAGGGGAGGTCATTTCTCGATTACCTCTGTGTCTTCCCAAGAGGAGTTTTCCAATTCAGGTTCCTATTAGACCAGCTGGTGTTAAAACCCTGTGTGAACAGACCAACAGCTTGTGAAGTAGTTGTTACTGTGCTGGTGTTTTACAACAGAGAAACTAGCTTCTCTGAAATGAGACTGAAAACACTTGCATTTGCCAGGAAAATCTGACACAAAATGGAAAGAGACAGAAGTACTTCATAGGGTCCATTTACAAGCAGTTTTACAAGCAGTCACTGCAGCCTGCTGTGTTTCAGAGATGACATCTGAGCCTGTTGTGTTTCAGAGATGACTTCTCAGTCTGCTGTGTTTCAGAGATGACTTCTCAGCCCTACCTTCTTCAGATTCATGATCTGACTTCATTATTGTCTTATTCTGGACATAGTATCATTCCTATTGTATTATTGTATTCTGGGAGTTGGCATCCATGGTCACTTTCCTGCTGGACTCCAGTAGATGCAAGGGGAGGCTGCAATACCTGTTTAACTGGGAGGAGGACAGACTGGAGGATACAAGCTGGGTGTCAGCCAGCGATGTCCTAGGTGTTGCCTTTCCACCGTGCCCATCCCTCCAGGCTCACGCTGCAACGCTCAAATCGCCCACACATCGCACCGTCGGAAGGGGCTTCGGCTCTGTCTTGTTTTAGTTTTTATAAAAGCAAACCAAGTTATTTTTAGAGTCACACCTCGTTCCTCAACTGCTATGATCTCACTATAATAATAAAGACAATCTTGAGTCTCTTGTTATCCTCCACCAATGTGCAATTTTTATTATGTGAACCTCTCTGAACTAATATGAATTATGCACATCCCATTAAAACTAGTTTAGTGGTATATTGTATATTGGTATATTGTATATTGACGTACTGTATATACCATCTCTCTAAAAGGCTATATTTGATTACAGTGGGTTTATATTACGATATTCAAGGATTGCTTGTTTATCAATTTTGGCATTAACAAAATGATCACCTGATTCTATTTCCTTTCCAGGAAAATCAGCATTGTCTTTCTTCTTTTGAACATGTCTGTTATTTCCTCTGGCTATACACATCCCAACTCCAGCTCTGTTGATTTGGAAATTATAGAGATTACAGGAAATTACATATGCGGCTTTCAAATTTAACAACGGTCAGTTCAGATGAAAAGGGCTTTTATTCTGTGAGGATCTAGTTGATATGCCTATGTAAAGAACCCTTCAAAATGCTTTGAAATTACTTTGACTGTAACAACATCAATAATCAAGAGGACAGAGAGTGAATTAATTGTTGAATTAAATGTAGCGAGCCGAAGCCCCACAAAGCAACAAGACTCTACTGAACAAGAAGAAAGTCCATAAATCACACAGAAAAGAAAATCAAATGTGACTTAAACAGCCATGGGTTACAAGAAAGTTAGAAGACAAACACTTGAGTGTTATTGTCTAGAGTTGTTTGTTAGTGTGATTGACTGGATAACATAATGAAATGTAGTTTGTGAACATTATGCTAGAGATTTCCATTACTATAGTTGAGAGTGGAGTACTTAAATATAAACCAGTGCAATGCAGTTAATACCTCCACCAGCGACTCCTCCTCAGTGCTTCATGTTTATTGCACTGCACATGTCCGAGTGCATTAGAAGAGCACAGAGAGGAGATTCCCTTAGTGGGAAAGTGTGGACCGAAGGAGGAAGTAAAAGACCTTCACAACTTGAACTTCCCGGGCGACAGTGAGATCATTAACATTTCATAATGTCATGATCATTGAAAACTGAGACAATTCTTCCTTTCAAAACTGTGACACAATGCTGGCATTGACTTCCAAACTACACAATGATTTTGGTTTGAAAAACCCTGTCCACTGTGAGTTACCAGATGTGTGAAGAACCCATTTGAAGCATAAAACAAAAGGATTTTTCAATAGATATTTTCCACTAACACTTAATTGTAATGCAGTCTATGAAAATTGAACCTCTTAGTCCGAGCAGTTCTTGAACTTACCAACCAACTCCCCTCCCTGATATTGTTTCTCTTATAATATCCTTACAAGGCCTGGAGGCATCTGTCCGTCCTCGTTTCCTGCGTCCTGATTGGTTCATGAGGAGTAGGTATACCAAAGTATAGCTGCATAATCTTCTAGAACTCACTCCTCTCTGTGTGAACACACTCCTGTCTACGTGAGTGCACTGCAGCGCACTCCTATTTAAGTGAGCTCACTCTATCTGGGTGAGCTCACTCTTATCTGGGTGAACTCACTCCTGGTACAAACTGAAGCAGAGATGCCTCTCCTGGATACACTGTTTTTTTACTTGTTATTGGCTTTTCTGACTCAGGTATTTATGAATTCTTAATAAAATTATTGCTTATTTAAAGTTATTGCTTATTTACATTTTAAATAACTTTTAATTCCATGTACTTAACGTTTTTATTTTAACTGTTTTCAGGCAAATAATGCTCAAGGAGGTAAGTAAGAAATTGCTAATTAATTTATGTGTTAATAATACAATGCTATTAACACTAACTGAAGAATCTTGTGTTGATCTGGTTATTATTAATCTGGTTATTTTGTGTTAATCTGGTTATTCTTTCTTTAAAATCCACAGCCTGTGACATCACTTCTGTAACATCACCTTCAGGAGCAAACCTATATGTAAAATGGACGGCTCTTTCTGGAGCTACAAACTATGTTTTAGACTTAAAGGTCATAAATTCAACCACTGTACCACCTGTTTTGCTGTACTTAACAGCGACCACAACAGAAAAACTGGTTCAAGGATTAAAACCAGGCTCCCTTTACCAAGTGACTCTTAAAGTTTACCAGTTTTATTATGTGATATGCATCAGTTCTAAACTAGCTATGACAGGTAGGTGACTTTTTACTTTCTTGTGGATAAAACCACCTGGACAAACTGTTGGATTGTGACTGAAAAATGCTTTTCTTATTTCATGGTAAAAGTGTTTTTCTGGTTATGATTTTCTTCATTTCCTCTCTTCCTTTAGTTCCTTCAGCCTCACAAATAACATATGCTAAGGGTATATCGAGCTCTTCAATAGCCCTGCAGTGGGCCAATGTCACGGGAGCTGACAGTTATATTTTAGTGGTGGAGGCAGTTCAAAATACATCAGACTACCGCAACTTCACTCTCACAATCCTGAGTAAAGTGGTAACTGACCTTCAACCCTCAACCTCGTACAAATGCTACATCAACTCCTCGAACAGCGCAGGCATAGGGGCCAAGAGTGCAGTGAAAACAGTGACAACATGTAAGTCTCCTCATATTCATACATTTAAATAGTGACACTGTTAACACTCCTACATTTAAATAGTGATTTTGTAATTATTATATAATCTCATGAAGTGCGGCAATGTTGATTTATTTAAAAATATGAAGTGGTCTAATAATCTCCAATCATATGCACAATCGTTTGTTTTTACAAACATGAATTTCTGAAATACTTTCTCTTAAACATCAGATTTTTGTTAACATCAGATTTATAGCACATATGAAAATACGTGTTTTAAAATAAGAATCAAATACAAAAGTGTATAAGTGAATAGTACAAGAGTGTAATTGTTTAATCCAGTAATAGTAATCAAACAGATTATATAATCAAACAGATTATATAATTGAACAGATTATACTTTGTATCAAAAACTACTTTTTTTGTTTTTTTTACTCAAACAATATCAGTACAGCATCAGAGTCGGTTTCTGCGATGCTCAGTGTGCTTTCAGGATGATCTTACACAACGTGTTAATCTGATATGATGCACCTGCAAAAGACAGATCCCATCCTGGGCCTACAGGTGTGAGGACTGAGGGGTGTGGTTTTCACCTATTGGTGAAACAATCATTTTATGCAAACCATGTAACTGCCAGGATGATCCCTGTATGATCTCTGTAACTTCCTGTATGATCCATGTAACACCCTGGATGATCCCTGTATGGCCTCTGTAACACCCAGGATGATCCCTGTATGATCCCAGTAACACCCTGGATAATCTCTGTAACACCCGGGATGATCCCTGTATGATCCCAGTAACACCCTGGATAATCCCTGGATGACATCTGTAACACCCTGGATGATCCCTGGATGATCTCTGTAACACCCTGTATGATCCTTGTAACAGTCCTGTTGTGTTTTTTTCAGTGATCCCACCACCAGCTGTTGTGAATAAGACAGTAGTGAACTCCACCACAGTCCGTGTCACCTGGTCTCAAGTTGCCATGGTACTGGCCTACCAGGTCTCACTAACGGACACTTCCAAGCCAGGACTTGCCCCAGTAATTTGGACAACTTCTGCTACATCTCTAACTATATCAATTCTCAAAGCATGTACAAACTACACTATCAGTGTTTCATCCCTCGACTCGTTTCTGGTGCCTGGAGAGCCTTTGAATATCACTTACACCACTAGTCGTGAGTGTTAATGATTCTGATACCATTATAAAAACACAATTAACTGTTGAGTTCATTCATAGTAACTGCCATTCACAACATAAACGTGTTGTTTACACTTGTCAGTTTTTTTTCACTTTTTTCTTGCACCTAGCTTCTGGTTCGGTGTCAGCCGTTTCGGCAGACTACAGCTGCAGTAGCAACACGGCAACCGTGAGCTGGAACCAGGTACCAGGCGCCGTGTCGTACCGCGCAGTGGTAACCAGCGACAAAGGCTCTTCTCTCACCTGTAACTCCACGGGTACCAGCTGCCAGGTTACTGCCCTCAAGTGTAGCAGCCGTTACAGCGTATATGTCATTGCCATCAGCAACTGTGAGGTGAAATCCAACATCAGCTACACTTTCGACACAGGTCAGAACCACAGACCACAGATCTCTTTGTTCCTCTCTATTCATCTTTGTCTATTTTGCTCTCCTCCTCTGTCACCTTTGTCACTCACTTCCTCTCCTTCCAAACAAAACAGGTTTGTTTTGAGTCATAAAGCTTACACTGATGGTGAAGGATGAAGGGTTCCCTTCCTAGAGATCAGTGTCAAAGCTGAGACAAGCTAAGAATGAGATCATCTTTAAACGAGTAGCAGATGAAGTGTATGAACTAAAATATAATTCTCTTTTTTCTCTATCCATGTTTCTTTCAAACACACACACAGTAACCTGCCCCCCCCAGAACCTGCAGGTTTACCGTGAGTGTTTGAGCAATGCAGTCTTGTTTTCATGGGATCCCACCAACAACACGGCGTATTACGTCGCCTTGTCTGTGGACTCGGACGGGTTGGTGACCAGGTGCGAAACTACATCTTCATCCTGCTTCTTCACCCAGACGGACTGTGGACGCAACTACAGCTTCACTGTCGCTTCTGTGTACTCCATCGATCAGACCTGCAATACTGGAAACTCCTCAATCATAAGCATTAACACAGGTAAGAGACCAGGTAAAGATTAATACAGGTAAGAGACCAGGTAAAGATTAACACAGGTAAGAGACCAGGTAAAGATTAATACAGGTAAGAGACCAGGTAAAGATTAATACAGGTAAGAGACCAGGTAAAGATTAACATCGGTAAGAGACCAGGTAAAGATTAATACAGGTAAGAGACCAGGGAAAGAGCTACCAGAACTAGAACAAAATATCTTTGGTATCCATAACATACACACACAAATAACCAGCATTACTTGTTCTTATAGAAATAAACCCCAGTGAACATTAGATGTTTGAGGTGACTGATAACACCGTGTTTCCCCCCAGCTCCCTGTCCACCTCAGAACGTTCATACAGAGGTGCTGGGATGTACGGACACTCTCATCAGCACCTGGGATCCCACACCTGGTGCCGTCTCATACACAGTCAAGGCACATGGTAACCGTGATGACATCTACACCTGCTCGTCTGAGGGCACTAGCTGCCTGATGCCAAGTGTGGGGTGTGGCCAGAGTCTGACTGTGTGGATCACAGCCAGCAGTGGAGACTGTATCACAGACCCTGTGCTGGTGGACAACGCTGAAACAGGTGCCTGCTGACGTGTGTGTGTGTGCGCATTTTGTGTGTGCATCTTGTGGACTGAAACGTTTTCATCTTTAATGGAATGTATGTGAAAAATGTGCTGATGTTGACACCCTCTCCCTCTCTCTCACCCTCTCCCTCTCGCTCTCTGCAGTTCCCTGTGGTCCTCAGAACATCTCAGCGGTACACACGTGTCTTTCCAGCTCCATCACTCTCCAGTGGCTGACCCCTAACGACGCCGTCTTCTACACTGCAAAAGCCGTGCACCCCAATGGCACAACCCGCTCCTGCTTCACAGACAGCACACAGTGCACTATCACAGGTCTGCAGTGTGGGGAAAACTATGAAACTTACGTCATGGCAACCAACTTCGTATGCAACAGCAGTCACAGTCCACACATCATTGTGCCGACTGGTAGGTTTCTGTGTCTTTGTTAACATTCTTGATGTATTTATTTTTGTCTATAGAGGTCAGTGTGGTACTGCATTATCTGAACTCCTGCCCTGCTCTCTTCTCTATGTCCCCTCACCTGCTCTCCTCTCTCCTCCCCTTTCTCCTCCTCTTCTCCTGCCTGTAGCCCCTTGTGCCCCTGTAAATGTGAGTGCTGTGAAAGACTGCCAGGCCAAATCCGTGCTGGTGCAGTGGAAGGGTGTCCAGGCCGGGGTCTCCACGGCCCTGCTGACAGACAGTGAGGGATGCACTCTGAACTGCACAAGCAGTGGGAGCAGCTGCAGTGTGGGAGGCCTGCGGTGTGGACGCACTTACAACATCACCGTCATGCACAACGACACACAGTGCAACAGTCTCCCCTCTGATGTCATTCAGATATCCTCTGGTAATCATATACATATACATGCATATATACATATATATTTATGCACATATATACATATACAAACATATATACATTTTACCAATATATAACGAACACATACATCAACTTCCAGCACATTCCTTCATCCTGTCCCTAATAGATCCTGATCCAGTCAGAACAGACACATGGATGTATCTGTGAATGTCCAACCAAAACATAACAATGATCCTCTTCACGATCATAACAGCAGCACATACAATATAACAGAAGATACAGTGAAACCAATGAGTACAATGAGTATCTATTGCTGTGTTTATAATGCACAGTGTCCAATGATGTGTTGATTTTTCCTAAACTTCTCCCCTCTGCCAGCCCCCTGTGCCCCATCTCAGCTAAACGTGACGTTATCATGCAGTTCCAACACAACCTTGGTTGCATGGGCTCCACCTAGTGGTGCTGTGGCGTATTACGTGGCAGCGGCAGAACTCAGTAGTGGACCGGCACTAACCTGCAACACCAGCCTCTCTTCCTGCAGCATCAGTGGTCTAGCATGTGGGCAGGTGTACAACGTGTCTGTTACCGCCTTTGCACAAGGCTGTGTGGGGTCAAGAAGCACAGCGTACACAGTCAGAACAGGTGACTGCTGGCACAGCAGGAGTGTTAGCCTCACAGGGCTAGCAGTAGCTACACACACGCAGTACTGTATTCTTGGGCAGCAGGTAGTCTAAGAACTAAACTGAAGGAGGTTTTCCAGGCAGTAAAAGCAGAGATGCAAAGGAGACATCGAGGAGCAGGAATACAGTCTGCTCTAATCTCTTATAACTCCAACAAAGCTTATTCAGTCATGGAATAAATTCTACAGAACAGTTCTGGTCTGTAGCTGCCACTCTCTTCCATGGCTCAGCAGAACATTTCTCTGCCCACACGACATACCCAAGCCAGTACAATGTTATTGTCATAACGAAAAAAAAAGAACTGTACAAGTGCAGCCAGTGCTGCGTACTCAATTATTACAGGTCAGGATACAGAGAAACATCAAACATCAATCATGATTGGGAGAGAAAACATCAAATGATTAAAAAGAAACAAATCAATTAAAAGAAAAACGGTTAATAAAACAAGAGAAGCTGAGTTGATGCAGTTGTTTAAGATCGTGTCAGTGATTTCCAGTAAAAAGAGTGTTAAATACAATAAAACCATCACAACAAGCATAACAGTAATGTTAGTCATGATTCTGTTAAAAACCAAAAAAGTTCCAATTATCTGATAAATTCCCCTCTTCCGATCATCAGATCCATGCCCTCTACAAGGTATCCAGACCAAAATAGGTTGCCGAAACAACTCAGCCAGTGTCTCATGGACTTCTGCCACTGGAGCTGTGTCATACACGGCAGCGCTACAAAGTTCAAATGGAAGCATATACACCTG
>JAOYMR010000003.1:206102-226756 GCA_025802075.1 Tenebrosternarchus preto
CAGAGGGATGATGAAGCAGTGTACAACCAGAGGGATGATGAAGCAGTGTACAACCAGAGGGATGATGAAGCAGTGTACAACCAGAGGGATGATGAAGCAGTGTAAAAGCAATGCGAAAGTGCGTATTAGTTTGTGTCGAGTATTGGCTGGGTATCACAGTATTTGCAAGGAGGTGTTGAAAGGGTGTGTGTGGAGGACTGGGGACAGGCACAGTGCTGCGTGTCTGGAGGACTGGGGACTGCTGTGTTTGGCGTTTATCGAAGTCTTAATCTAGCCTTTCACAAGCCTGGGAACTGGATAAATCAGGTGTTAAAACTGCAGTACCACCAGGAACCAGATCTGTCAAACAGATGTGGTCACCAAGGTAACAAATGGATGAAGACCCAGACCATGTTGGACCCAGAACAACAATGAGCAAAATTAAGGTTAAAGACCAGCAGGAGGCTGTGGCGCTGTAGAAGCCCAGGGAGGAGGAGACTAGGAAACAGTGTCAACAGCCTGAACTTCTCTACATTATACGTACAAGAAAAGTGAAGGCATTACCCGTGGCGACATACCTCCTCATCATCCAGGAAGGGCTCAAACCACTCGACCAGGTCTGCAGGGGGCTGGGTGTATCTGAAAAACGCAAAGAAAGTCAGCAAGTGAGAAACCTAAATCAGAGAGAAAAAGCAGTGATGCACACAGTTATCAATGTAAACAACCTGGTAATGCACTTGGGAGGCTCAGAACCAACCCAAGTGCACTTAGTAACTGATGTAAAATAAGCAATTTTGATATGCGCTAATAATCAACTGATTTATCGACTGCCCTATTAATTGGGCCAGTAAATGATATTTTGAGATCATCGGCAGATAATCAAGAAATGCCTACAGGCATAACACAGACAGTCTGGTCAGTGTGGCTGCTGTGGAGCAATGTTAGAGTGCCCCCTTGTATCCATTTCACCATTCTACAGGTAGACAGGTAGTGTGCGCCAATGCAGGATGCAACATTTCCTGAGAGAAACCGATGAGACTAATTACTGTCTTTCAAAGCTCAATATTTAATATATTTGTCAACAATTAATCACATATACAACCTTAACATATACAGTAATAACATTTACTCTTAATAGCATACAATCTGTAAAATGTGTATCTGTATAATTAGATTGGTCCCAGTCATTTAGACAGAAAATGTGAATAATGTTTTTAGGAATTGTACAGCTTATAACCCAGTAAACTAGACAGCTAAAGTACAGTTCTCATTACAACAGCAATAATAATAATAATAATAATAATAAAAGTGACAGTCAGCTGCATTTACTAAAGGGAGATTTAAAATGAACAGGTTTACCTGAACAGGATTCAGAAAGGTTGTGTTAACATCCTAACAGGTTACTAACAGGTTAGTTAAGATGATGAAATTGTTAGATACCTGTACTATAACTCTCCTGCTATAAATGTTAATGTAATGGCTTTGGAAGCAATTGTGTCATTTATTTCTATTGATAAAATACAATTTTTTAATGATATGAGCACTATAATTATCTATCACACACATCAGCGATCAGTCATCCTGCTCTCTAAAAAAACTACAATGCCCTGTCACAGACCCATCTCCAACAGATTCAAACTATTTTGATTTAAAATCACATACAAAGCAGTATCTGATGTGTATATACACACACACAAGTCTGGGGTATGGTGTATGTATGTGTGTGTATTATATATAAGACTCACAGGTTAAGTTATTAGGTACGCCTGTTCAACTGCTTATTAATGCAAATATCTCGTCAGCCAGTCACATAGCAGCAACTCTGTGCATTTAGGCATGGAGCCATGGTCAAGACGACCTGCTGAAGTTCAAATTGAGCATCAGAATGGGAAAGAAAGGTGATTAGTGACTGAACCTGGCATGGCTGGTGGTGCTGGACAGCTGGTCTGAGTATTTCAGACATTGCTGATCTACTGGGATTTTCACACACAACTATCTCTACAGAGGGTTTACAGAGGATGATGTGCAGGAGAGAAAATGTCGAGTGGAGCAGCAGCTCTCAGAGAAAAGCCAGACTGGTTCGAGCTGATAGAAAGGCAACAGTAACTCAAATAACATCTGAACACATGGACTAGAGCTGCAGAAGACCAACCACACTGGGTGCCAGTCCTCTACAGCTGAGATTGGAAAAACATTGTCTGGTCTGATGGAACGACAGAATAGGCTGTAAACAACATGAAAGCACGGAGCCATCCTGCCTTACAATAAGTGGTGGGGTAGTGGTGTGTGTGGGTGCATGTGTGGGTTGTCTGGTTGGTTGGTGGTGGCATTTTCTAATGATGGCTACTTACAGGAAGATCATCTACATCAAAGCTCAAATAATCTCAGTGATTTCTATGACAATGAGTTGACTGCAGCCACTGTCTGATGCCATCATGTCAGTATGGACCAAAATATCTGAGGAATGTTTCCAGCACCATGCTGAATCTGTGCCATGAAGAATTAAAGCAGTTCTGGAGGCAAAAGGTACTAGCAAGGTGGACCCAAAAAAATGAACACAGTGTATATATAGCACTTCGCTTGCACACCTGACTTCTGTCTAAAACATCCGGTTTCTCTGGAAATCTCTAGAGGTACCAGAATGCAGCTCTGACCACCCCTGCCTGTCTCATTACACATGTCCAAAGATTCCTGGGACTAACGGCAGTATATCAGTCTGTATCTGGAGGTTCCACAGGACCAGTTGTTCTCCAACTTTCTCTGCTGTTCCTCCCAGCTCATATGACCTGCATATATTCCTGTATGTGATCTCTGCCACTCGGTTGGGCGTCTCAGTGTTTCCCCGGCAGTGTCCTGTATCCTGTTTCTAGGTACTGGACTGTCTGCATCTTTGGCCTCCATCAATCAACCTGGTGCTTAGGTGTTTGATCCTGTGCTGTTGTGATTAGTGTCTCTGTACTGAGCCTCAGTTCTGCCTTTACCAGCTGAGTGCAGCCACCTCAGGTATGTGAGAGAGAGAGACACATAGGATCCCCCTGTTGAAGCGGAGTCTTACCGTATGTACATGAAGCCGAGGGCTCTGATGTAGGGCGAGTCTGTGTGTGTAATGAGTCCCATCACCTGCTTGCGTGTCAGCTTCAATGTGAACAGCTTATACAGTAAACAGAAGGCCGTGGAGACGATGCCTCCAGTACCTACACCACGCACCTGCGCACACCGACAACCATCATTTACTGATAGCCATCAAAGGTTTGAAAGAACACAGAACAGAACGTAAAATGTAACAGTGGTTGCTGAGGTCTCAACAGAACGGACTACACCTTACGTGTCACATCTGGGTACATTAGTCACTTCTCACGCAGTTTTTTTTCCTCTTGGTAACAGAAGAAAGGAGGACCAAAGCACGTACTTGTACTTACCCCTCCGCACATTCCAGTCTGTCCCGCGGTTTTCCTACTGCCTTTTTCCCACGGCTCCACGTGGGTTACCTGCGGAGACACGGGACCACTCACTCACACGCAACTCCGAAAGACCACTTGCGCATGTTACCAAACATAATGGAAAATGGATTTTTTTTTAAGGATAGTCAAACAAACAAATCTGGAGGACCAAACTCCAGCTCAGAGAGGCCGCATCACTAATGACCGAGACGTTCATGATCAGAAAACCTGACAGTGTCGCGCGCTATTCGAACAGGACGGTCATTCCAATACAAGACAAAAAGAAATCGATCTGAACAATTGTTATTTATATCCAGAATAACATGCAATTGGTTCATGACGAAACTATTAACTAATACATGTTGAGTGTTTCGATAGGCAGCTACTTAACTGACGAACAAAAACATTTTTGTGTGCTTTAACCATTTAGTCAAATAACTTATAAAGTTAAACCAGTGCATGTACGCTAGCTACGCTAAGCACGTTATTTCTGTAACGTTATTTTAACTTTTAGAAGACACTTTTCAAAATCCTACGTTATAAAAAATACAATTTACGGACCAAAATCGCAATACATGTACCTTGAAAAGACAACGAAACAATCAATTGCCAAAACTGTTCATTAACCTGTTAGCCTAGCCTAGCTAACCTCACAATCATGCTAACCTGAAGAACCAGCATTAGCTAGCAGTCACCAAGCGAGTCAAAAACCCAACCAGCATATATATATACACTATAGCCGATACGTTCAACCAGGACAGCCGACAGAGCGACCCAACACTGAGAAATATTACCGCACCACCGTTAGGTAGGACACGCAGGACCGAGCCGCCCGTGCCTGCTCCGCTCAACCAGCATGGCCACGGTTACCTTGAAGTAGATCTCGTCCACAACCTCATGGTACGTCTTCAGTTCGTACAACTGAACCTTGAAATACGGAGACGATAGTACATTTGTGAGAATCATCGGGTTCAAGTTCATTGTCTTCTCGTTACCCCACAACGGCAAAACATTGCCATGTTTACCGGAGGTCGGTTTGGTCGCGGCCTGCTGCGGATGCGCCGCCATAACGTCCAAACGCGGGACACGAGCGGCTAGCGGCCCTATACGAGTCTAGAATAGCAATTATAACGCCATTAAAACGAGGTTTCAATCCAAATACAACAAAAGAACATCGAATTAAACATCAAATCAAATATTAAGGAAGTGAATTCGAATCATTCAAATATTAAAATGTATTTATCCGAAGCAAATGTTTTTACTACTTAGCAACTTAACCGTAGAACAAGATGGCTACGCGTTGCCGGGGACAAAGCGGAAACGGAAACTACGTTTTTGAAAAATCAAAAATCTGCTTTGGTGCAATGCAGGCCTACTTTAACTCCAACGCGTAGGGACCCTGATTAAAATGGTAGACTTTTCTTCAACATTATTATTTTTGTTCACTAATACGTGATGGGGAGCAAAGACTTGGAGGTAATATCTGAACCTGCGCAACAAATACAGGCGGCGTCAACGCCATTAACGGTTTTGGCTTGTATCTTTAAGTCATACGCTCAAATATGTATTTTTTTGTTTTAATTCTTAGATTCTTCTGAATCTAAGATCTTCCCATCTTTTTCCACCATGTTTTCTATTCTAATTCAACTATACATAGGATGTCAAATATCCTGTGATCTGTGCCAAACCGTTAGAGCTTCAAACAGAGCCCCGCCCACTCACTTCATAACACAAACCTCCTTCACTGAATTAAGTCCACACCTCCAGAAACCACCTTCAAAAAGTGAAGCTCTGGCATCCCAAACTGTCACTCTTCATAACTGTAACTCTTGAATAGGTTCAGAAATTTTCTCAAAAACTTTAAACACTTATGCTGTTAAGGATTTTGACATAACAGACCAAATAAGGCAGTTTCACCAACAGCTATAATAGACCAAATAAGGCAGTTTCATCAATAACAGGCAAACAATCATTTCTCAGGAACTGATGGACTAATCAAGCTGAAACTTTGCGTTCTGCTTGCCAGGCTAAGCTGATTTAAGGATTCCTATGGAGAACTTGGTGACTAAAATATACCCACCATTAGCCAATCTGATTTCAGCCTGTGCTTGGTTGACTTGATGTTATCCAACCAACATGAAACTTCTGTATGAGGAGGGACTTTCTACAAGCACGTAATTTGAGGGTGATTGGCAAATTGAGGAGCTATTGCCAATTTCAATATGAAAACCAGTAGATTTCTTACACCATTCATCTTGGGGTTATGTAACTGTACTAATCACACAGCCTCTGGAACTCAACAACTTTGCAACTACAAGTGTTTAAGTATTTAAAATTATACCAATTTGGGTTATTGCTGATTGCTTATAAAATCACTTTGTTCTTGCCCTTGGATTTTAACCAGATGTCAAAATTCGTGTTACAATGCACTGAGTAACATTTATCTTTCAAATTCTATTCAAAACATGTTGGCTTTGTTACAGTACAGCTACTGCACTATTGTACTGAACACAAGACACAACTGTCCTGTGTCCACAGAACACAACACACAACAAAATGTTCAGCACTCAGGACAGATGCCCCCATTTAATGATGTAAGAATGTGTCTCCCATCTCTCCATAAACACGTTTGACAGGATTCTGAAGCTTTAGTTACTGTGATGGAACACAGTTTTAACAACTGTGGCCATGGTCTGTAGCAGTGAAGTGTGAATTCAGTAAAACTACAATCACACTTTCTTCTGTGGTTGGCTTCAGACATATTAAGTGTGTTAAAACAGAACATGAGAACTGGCAGTAAGTTCAATCAAACACCTATAAAAAAAAAAAGACTCAAAGCAGCACCATCCATAAAAGCAAACTGAAACTGCTTGAACAAAACCTTTGTAGAAAACAGTGAGAAAACATTCTGGGCAGTACTGCAACGCTTATCCATTTCTGAAGAGAGCTTCAGTTCAGAGCCCATCTTTAAGGATTACAAAAATGTCTCTTAACCATACAGTTTGGCAACAGTTACAGTATCTTAATTTGAAGTGGATTACAGACCAGCTGTAAAGAGAGAAGCACCATTTTAACTTGTTGACAGAAACCAAAACCAACCCACTGCTCCCTTGTAACCACTAGAGGGAGCAGAGTACTATCTGAATCTACTACAACAGTGTAGATGCAGTTGCAGTGTTGGCATTCGTCTCTGCTATTAGTATCTACTGGTGCCATCTTGTCCACCACTTCCTGTCAAAACAGGATGTTACAGCATCTGTGGCCAGCTCAGAAT
Source organism: Tenebrosternarchus preto (assembly GCA_025802075.1). NCBI lineage: Eukaryota > Metazoa > Chordata > Actinopteri > Gymnotiformes > Apteronotidae > Tenebrosternarchus > Tenebrosternarchus preto. The sequence continues at coordinate 212,796 of JAOYMR010000003.1, forward strand.
CTTAGCTCTTAATAACCACCTGCTCAAAGGTACCAGCACCAATCCTGAGAAGAGAAAGAAAGAGTGAACAGATTTTTATAAGCAACACAATCAAAACACACATCTTTGATGAGACAAATTCCATCTTGTTAAAATTCTCTACTGTAGAATATGGTAATCAGGTACAGCTCACACCGCAAACATTCCACTTCTACTGGAGCTGTAGAACAGTACCCATCCGGCGGAGCTGTAGAACAGTAACAGTACCCACCTGGTATGCCGAGTGCCCAGAGCTGTGGTACCGTCAGGGCCGACAAAGAGCCGCAAACCTTCCTCTGAAGAAGACACACGTGCACACACAGACATGCAGTAATCAACACAAAGACTAGAGTATTAAATACTCTATGTACACAGTAGACTTCAACACTCTGGAAATCAAACGTACAACGTGGTTCTGTCCAGGGTTCCACACTGTGACCATATTTGCTCCTTTTTTAAAAATACAAATGGAATTGTTATTTTGGGGCTCACAGGCAATGAGAGATTTGACCTGATCGGTGAACCGTTTTTTATAGTATTTATTAAAGATGAAGTCAATGCTTGCTATTGACACAAGTGAGAACATCAAGGTACAGAAACATCTAAACATCTGCTAAATAAAGGCTAAATAATCTAAGAAGCAATTGTCTTACAGAACACAAAATGTGTGGCTAAATTAATAAAAAAATAAACAAACAATAAATGTTACAAAAACCACTATACAAATGTGTGCAAGCGCAATCAGCTTCGACTCCAAGATGTAGAATCTAAACGATACAACTCCAATCTAAAATGATACAACTCCAATCTAGTGCTTCCACTACTGCACACAGAACCTGTCAGCCGCTGGAGAACAGAGCAGAACAAACCACGTTTATAAACATGCATATTTATGTGTGCGCAAATCTGAAAAAAGGAATTTTTTAAATCAAAAAGTGGGCTACCTTATTTTCATGTCGTATTTGGCTTGAAATCAGTATCATTTTACTGGATGGGGTCATTTTATAGACTTCAACTCTCAGCAAACTTACCAAACCTTACCAAACACCAACTTGGTGACTGTTTGGTTATTTTACTGACAAGATATTTCTGTACCACCACACAGGATTACCATGTTATCTAGTAGGTTTATTACTCAGCAGTGTGTGTTTTATTTTTACCTGTAGCCAAGGTAACTTTACTAAGAGACTCCTGGAAACTCCTTGGTTTTGAATGTAAATGTGCTTCATCTGTTTACTTTTTTGTGGCATGGCAACCAGGCTAACAAAGTTATTTTCACAAGGCCACAATACTGCAGACAATGGAGACCAGAGTGTGTGAGTAATGGAAGGACTGCACTATACTCACGCTTCTCTTCAGCAACAAAGAGTGAGATCTAAATCCATCATCCAAACATAACCTGCAATGCACTCAAATGTAATGTCCTGATGGGCTTTAACTGCAGAAACTCCAGAGCTGCAGAACAGTGGGTGAAGCTCTGAAAAGCTCGAGCTGATGAGCTCCAGTGAGTCAAGGGCTTTCCCTACCCTACCGATGATGCATCTGTTCGGCTTTCCCTTAGAACCGTACCCATGATGCATCTGTTCTGCTTTCCCTTAGAACCCTACCCATGATGCATCTGTTCGGCTTTCTAGCACGTGGGAAATCCTGCAGCCTAAGCAACCTGTCACACCTTGCACGTCCCAGTTCTTCACTGAGGAAATGTGTGTGTGTGTGTGTGTATACATACATGAAGTGTATGTTAGTGTGTACATTTGAACATATACAGAGTGCGTGTGTGTGTGTGTATATACACACACCCTCGGCGCTGCAGTCCAGCATACTGTGGCTGAAGTCCTGGCTCTCCAAGATTTTCTCCACAATGTCATCTGCATCCACTCTGGTATCGTCCATCCTTTTCAACTGAGCTATCACTGAGTCCTGCTTTACAAGGTGCCTGACCCACGCAAACATTCACACACACTTGGTAAGTGTTGCAAAAAAAAAGACATGCAGATCCAAACACACAACATCTCCTGCTGGTAAAGTGTAGGGAGGAGTGTATGACTCCGCGGCATCTGCCACTGGTAACCGTGTTTGATCTGAGGTGCGCGTGGGGAGGTGCGTATGACTCGGCAGTACCTGCCACTGATGTCCGTGTTGGAGCTGAGGTTAGGCTGGGGGTCGCCAGCTGCACTGTAGCCAGAAGGAAGGAACTCTCTGTCCTCTGGTAGGCTGTCCACCCCTGTGGAGGTACTGCCCCCTGACATATTCCTCCTGTGGGAGAGCTCATTCAAGCTAGAGGTGCATGAGTGACTTGTGCTGTAATCTGTCGGAGAACACGGTGAAGCACCCAGCCGTAAGCCAACAAGCACAGAAAAAAAAAGTACATTACTTGTAGTAAATTTTATTTAACTGTTCATTAAATTAAACCTTTTTGAATTAAACCGTTTTGAACTCAAAACTAAACGTAATGTTGAAAAACATGCCCTACAGATTCTAGAAATGTGGGTGAAGACATTAGTATAATACAATACTATACTAATCACAGTCTTAAGAATGTAAACTAAATACTGTGTCAGACCGGAGAGCTTAGACTGCTGGCTGGCGGTTCTCGAGTGGCCACGTCGTCCACAGCTACCATGGTTCTTTCCTGCAGGCTCTGCACAGAGCAAGAGAGCGAGACAAACAGAGAGCGTGTTCACCACCTGCACCTTTCTCCAGCCAGCCACCGCAAGGAGGTGTTAGCAGAAATAAATCACAGTAAAACACACTTTAAACAATTATGACAATCACCACAGTACGACCCTGAGCAGGTTTTAAGTGTTAATCATTTCAAACAGCTGATGCTGCACTGTTCAATTTGTTTAGGAGATACTGTGAGGTTACAGTGTGGTTCAAACACACAAGACTGTGTCTGTGTGTGTGTGTGTGTGTCACACACCATGTACAGTTTTTGGCAAATCTCCACCTCTCCTGTCCTCATGAAGACTCTTTGCGTCGCCAGGGAAACCAACAGTCATGGCAGTGGAAGGAGGCCTGAAAATTAATTAAACAAAGAAAACAATATACTAAATGACAAGTGAACATTATTCAAAGAGAGATATTTCAGCAAACACGGCCTGCAGCACTCACGCCCATGTGAGGTGTGCACCAGAGGATTTGCCTTCCCACATGAGATTAATGTATTTTTCAAGGAAACAGAGGTACAGGTAAACCTTGTACAAGGAAAACACTCTTCCATGTGTGTGCGTGTGTGTGTGCGCGTGGCAGATTCTGAGAAACAGCAGGAAGCCGGACAGCCTTACTGTGTGTGAGGTGTCAGACAATACAATACAATCTTTATTTATAGAGCACTTTAAAACAACGGATGCTGACCAAAGTGACACCACGGTCAGGCACAAAACCATGTACGTCTGTGCGCACACACACCCACACCCTAAATTGTCCTACATCACGGCTGACAGCAGGGCAGATGACTCTAATCATCATGACAAGACTCAATGGTACTGCACAATGTACTGATCTTAAGTGACAACTGAAATCTTACGTTTTGAAGCAGGGATCACCTGACATCAACTGCATACTGATGCTCACCTGTAGAACAGAAGCACAAGGTGTGACACAGATCCACAAGGCTGGTTATACTTCAGTACTAATGGCCTTTTGTTCATTATTATCTGAGCAACTCCAACAGGACCTCCAAGATCTGCGCTTCTTTCAAAGCCCAGCTGAGAGCAAACCTTTACAGCACTCCATCACACATTCTCTTCCTACCTTTAGCAGAGCTGGACACATGGGCCAGGTACTCATAATTTCTGAGGGGTGTGTGTGTGTGTGTGTGTGTGTGTGTGTTATATGTAAACTGATCTTCAATGAAAAAATGCTGTACAAGTATATAAACTATACTTATTGATTTGTTTAATCCTCCAGTCACTTCTCTGCACGGCAAGTGACACCTAATTACTGCCCCCTAGTGGCCCCGTATTTCACAGAAAGCAGAACATCATTAAAGCAGAATGTCATTAAAGCAGAATGTCATTAAAGCCTGCAGGACAACTCTGAGTAAGGGAAGATAGAGCAAGAGAGTCTGAGGGTGTGTGACTTGCTCACTTGACTAATTTTAGTTAACCAGAGCCAACTGAACATGCGTGTCCATACCAGCGCTGAAGTGTGTTTGTACCTTCAGAATGGAGTTGTCCTGCCGTGTGTGTTTGGTGTTGTAGCCCTCCAGTAAACAGCGTCGTGTGATGCTCCCCGCTCCAGCAAACTCAGCCAGATTCAGATCCACAAAGCCAAGCTGCACACACACAAAAACCCGAAAACAAAGGATGATAAACATTTATTTAGAATAAATCCACATCTGCATGTTTGTGTGGTGCTCGGCCTCGTGCTGCAGCCTCTGTCACCAGAGCCTTCCTGTACCTCTACGTACAACACAACACCAATGCCCTTAACATCCCTGTGAGACTGGACAGAACATGGCCTGAAACACAGGCCTTAGAGTTGGTCTGGTGCACAATGGGACAGTTTTACCACGAAGACTGACTCACTCACTCACACACTCACACACACACACACACACACGAGAAGGAGCACAGTGTATAAACGTTTATGCTCTTTAACAAGTCAGTTATGTGGATGAAAAGACATTCAAGAAATGGTACCTTTGTGAATGTCTTGCCACCTTTAAGTTCCTTAAAACAGAAGGAAAGAAAACAAAACATTTTAATTTCCACAAACAGAAAAAAGTCTATTTAGTTAATACAAACAACATTACAGTATAGGTCTTGTATCAGAATTAAACATTTATTTAATTATAAATTGAATTTAAATTAGTATATTATATTTCTTAGATGATCCATCCAGTCAGATCAATTATGGGTTATCAGAATGAGTTTTAAGACGTGGATGAAGCCAGATGTCACACGATACCTTTCTTACGGATATCCTGCAAACACATGGATCTAGAACTCCAGTTCCTGCACTCGCACTCATCTTGCACACGAAGCAGAACCTCCTTTTCCACCGCACACAGTTAGCTAGAACCGGCTCTCTGTGAAGGAGCCCAGGAGATCAGTGTGTAGATTACAACATGGTAAAGCATGTGTGCTTGTAATCTTTTATAAAGTTCACAAACTCAAATTATTTTAATACTGTAATACACTCTCAATCAGATAACCTTCACACCATTCAAAGTTAAAAAAAAAAGAAAAAAAGTTTCAATTTGTTTTTGCAAACTTTCTTTTGAAAGGAAAGAAGTTTTTTTAAACATGGCTGTTTATTCATAAAAGGGGCAAACTCTTAGGGAAAAAACTACTGCATAATGTGTTTATGAGATTTGATTTTACTGCTTTTTTATTGATGATAGACAACAATATCAGTTGTTGCACTCAAAAAAACCTGCTGAAAGTAGACATATTGAAATGCTCACAGCTTCTCCATTCTGACGCAGCAATGATCACATGACTCGCAGCCGTTGTCATATGACGCCGCCTCTCGGGCAGAGTGAGTACAGCTTTACACCTGAAACTGTCAACTGTGACTCGTCTGCCACTCAATACTCGCATAAGACCCGTCACCACCCAGCCATCCAAGGGTGACCAAGATGCCACTAACACCACCATAACAGGTATACTGCTTGTTTTGAAGTTTTTTTTAAAGAATGTTACTGTGAATGAGACAGTTGGCAAACGAGTTCCTTTCAATAGCATTTTACTTACAACTACAAGAACAATAAAAAGTAAAATTAGTACCACTACTCCATCGATAACTATCATTACTGTACCTCTTCTTAAAACACACGTGTGTTTATGATGGTGGTCTGTTCACTCTATTAATGCTCATGTCTTTACAGTTTAAAATACAAATGTGTACAGTAAAGTCACATCTGCCCTCGCTGGAGGTACACAAACGTTAGGTACTGGTACATCAGATTCTTTACTAACCAGTGGTAACAGCGGTGTGTAAATTAGGAAAATTTATTTATACATTTATAAATACTTTATAATAAATTTATAAATTATTTATAAATACATTTTTCACTTTTCAGACAACCTGCACTTGAACACAGTGCTGTACATCATCTTGAGAATCAACTCGAGAAAACACAGGACAGGTAAACAACATGTAAATACCAAACTAACTAAAATACAAGATAGATAAAATGAGAAACGAGAAATATAACATAAAATAATACTGTGAATACTGTGTGCTGACAGTCCAACGCCCAGATTATCGATATGTCACAAACTCGCAAGGAGAACGAGCGTCTCCAGATTATGTAGTGGAGATTAACTAATTTAACATTTAATTTATCATTAGCAGCAACTCTAGATAGCTGGTTAGGGAGATAGATAAATCTCTAAATTAGCTAGCTAAACGTTTAACAACTGAAGACCATGTAAAGCACAAACTTTTCCGCATCTTTTTGAAGAAGTGAGGCAGAAACTATCTAGTTTGTTGTTTCTGAAGTGCAGTAACTAACACATCGTAGATACCTATATACTTACAGACAGGTAGCTAAAGCTAGCAGGGTAACTAAAACCACGCGAGTTAACGAGTCGTAACCAACAACCTGTTCACTAACTAAAGTTGTAAGAGTAGTGGTAGTCAACACTCGTTATCTAGGTTAACTAGTTAGACAACTATGAAGCGAGTAAACCTTCTAAACCTGTAGCTATATAGCTCGGTTTTATATTTTGAAGAGTATTACCTTGACGACTCTTCAGAGAAACCTCCATCCGTTAATCTTACTTTACAAAACAAAACACCATTAACGAACGGTACGGATGACAGTTCTTCCAATTCGAAACCGACTTTAAATTTAAATTTCTTTTTCTTCATCATCATGAAAGACATCGAGCTATTCCGTCCTGGACCGAGCCCTGCTCCGCCTGGCGGGACGGGCGCGCTCGTACTCGAGACGTTCGTAAATGATCGCCGGACTACCTACAAACTCAAAGACGTTGTGTTAGCGGGAACTTCTCGAGCATCGTTCAAGCGAGATCTTGAGCGAGTGAGATTTGAGAAAGCACTATAAAATAAAAGTCCTGAATAAATAAAATAATGTCAGAATAAAAGTCCTGATTCAGGTTAACGTCAGCAACTGGGAAATCTTCACAGCTCTCGGGCTTGGGTGTACTTCGAAAAATGTTATATAACAGTTAATTCTAAAAGAAACACAGATCTGATTTTCATATGTTCATGGCAAAGACCAAGTATGCTGCCTAAATCTAGGTCTAAATGTAAACCAATTGCTATTTAGACACGCCTGTATTTCGACTAACTTGGTAATCGGTTGTGAGCTTTATGTGAAGAGCTTCGAAATTTCGAACTGATCATAATGTTATTAATGTAGTAATGTAATATAATTAAGAGTTTGCCTGTACTGTATACGAGGCTGAACAACAACGTTAAAAAGAAACACCACAGGAGAAATATTATAGGGGTTAAATTTACGATTTTTTCAACAGAATTGTACCCCACCCCCGTGCAGTTGCTATGACAACATTGAAACGCTACACAGCAACAAGGTCTAAAAGAGGAGCAGAGTCCAACTTCTCCGATTTTCAGGAAAAGTAAAATTTTAGTCTAAAGTTGGAAACATGGAGGAATTGTCATCCATCCAAAATCTGCAGGCGCTTTCTGCTTTGCTCTCTACGCCAGCAGAGGAGAGTGACGAGGAGGACTACCAGGTGAACTAGCTGGACAGCTCGGATAACTAATTAGCTAGTGTTTTGGTCTTTAGCGTTTAGCTAGCTGGTTAGCTAGAACGAGCATTACAATTTAATAACAGGCCAGGAAAAAACTTGTTCTGGTAATCATGTGATTTTACTCCTGTGCATAGAGTGCGAACGCGATGTCCAGAATGGATCCGGGTCATATCGGCGTTGCTTCCTCTGCTTTGGGGAAAGCGAAGAATGTAGGTGCGCGGAGTCAATCAGTCCGATGATTAATGGTATCAAATCAATCAATGAATGAATGGTATCCATCATTGATTATCCATCATTATAGGATAGCTAGTTACCGTTTTCACTAAGGTCAACAGGTGTGGGATCAAACAAATACATAGACAGACAGACAGATGTTTCAGATGAAGGTCCTTCATCAAATGTGCAAGCAAAGCTCTTCTCAAGTTGTAGCAATAGGAACCAGTTACTGATTCATAAGCGCTTTGCTGATGAAGGACCTTTGCGTGAAACATCCTGCTTCTCTGGAAAAACCTTGTGTTCTCTATTTTGGCACTCATGCACTCACACACTCATTTTAATATATGAAACAGACAAAGTCAGTAGTGCCTATGTGCACTCACACTATCTTTTATATATGAATGAAATCAGTAGTGCCTATATGCACTCACACACTCTCTTTTATATATGAATAAAGTCAATAGTGCCTACCTGAAGAAAAACACCAAAGACATCTGGGATATGGAAGAGGTGACTGAAGGGACGCACTTTGATGACCTCGCAGACCCCCGCCCTCAGCCTGAGTGAGTGTGGTGAAGCGCGTGGCCCCGCCCTCAGCCTGAGTGAGTGTGGTGAAGCGTGTGGCCCCGCCCTCAGCCTGAGTGAGTGTGGTGAAGCGTGTGGCCCCGCCCTCAGCCTGAGTGAGTGTAGTGAAGCGCGTGGCCCCGCCCTCAGCCTGAGTGAGTGTGGTGAAGCGCGTGGCTCTGCCCTCAGCCTGAGTGAGTGTGGTGAAGCGTGTGGCCCCGCCTTCAGCCTGAGTGTGTGATGAAGTATTTCGCCTCACAGGTGTTAAAAAAAAACAACTTAAACCTCACTGTTTAAATATTCATTGCTATTAATGTGATTGGTAAATTTGCAATGATGCATGATAAATGATAGTTTTGTCATACAGTGCCTTGAATAAGTATTCACCAACACTGCATAAGCATTCAACCTATTGCTTTGAAAACATCTTAATTAGTTTTGCTCAACCAGTTGCCATCAGAGTTTCTCTAATTCCACCTGTTTGCAATTCAAAATCTCTGTCCTGGTACCCAGGTGGTGAAACAATCCACCACTGGTTTCAAAGAAAGCCTGAAGACCCACCTCTTGACTAAGCACTTAATTATACATTTATGCAGATCAATCTTGGACAAAGGCATTGACCAAATGCTGTAAATGTAAATATGATTAAGATAAATATGTCTTTCATTTACATTTACGGCATTTGGCAGACGCTCTTATCCAGAGTGACTTACAAAAAGTGCTTAGGGATACTTGGAATATCTAGGGTAGCTCAGATAGACCCGAATTCATGTACTCTAAGCTGGAATACTACCAGAAAATATCTTTCCTGCAAGGACACACTGCACACACACTAAATAACCATAAACAAAGAACAAGGACAAAATTATAATATCTTAATATCTTTAATTTTATAAAATATCTTAATATCCTTCACAAATCCAAAGTTTAAAGCTTGAACACTCCATGTAACACCATTAAATGAATCAAATGAACACTCCATGGAGCACCATTAAATGAATCAAATGAACACTCCATGTAACACCATTAAATGAATCAAATCCATTATTAGAAGCAGAAAGAAATAAAGATTATAGTCACTAATGGAGCCGGAGAGATCTGCAGCTGAGATGGGAAAAATCTGCACAGGGCAAACATCTCCCAGACACTCCTCCCTGGGACATGTGGGCAGCATCATGCTGTGTGGATGTTCTTTATCTGCACCGACTTGGAAACTGGCCAGAGCTGAAGACCAAATGAATGGAGCCAGTCACAGGGTGGTCCTTGAAGAACACCTATTCCAGCCAATCACAGGATGGTCCTTGAAGAACATCTGTTCCAGCCAATTACATGGTGATTCTTGAAGAACACCTGTTCCAGCCTGTGAGAGGCCGGAGACTGGAACGGAGGTTCACCTTCCAACATGACTATGATCTACTTGGTACGACTGAGAATCTGTGACGTGACTCAAAAATTTTTATAATTTGTGTCATAGAACATTTGTCATAGAACAGGACAGCCCTCATTCTCCATGGCCTCTCCAAACTCCTCCCACACCTGAGTTTTTGCCTCAGCAATAGTCAAAGTCACAATCTGCTTGGCCCTTTGGGACTCAAGAGTCCCACAAGCCAGCCAGGCCCGATAGGACTGTTTCTTCAGCTTTACAGCCTCCTTTACCCGAGGTGTCCACCATCGGGTTTGGGGATTGAAACTCTGATCAGCTGCACTGACCACAGAGGCACAGAACAAGGCCCACTCGGCCTCCCTCGGGATGGGGATGAAGCTTTTTCAGATGTGGGAGTTGAAGATCTTCTGCACACAACCCTGAATGTGTTTCACCCTCTTTCTACTTCACTAGTTTCTAACAGACAACCAGTTTTGTTGGATAGTCATAACAAATATTGACCACTGCTGTAGTGATGGCCACATACATACACTACTCCATACACTATACAACTCTACACTGTACTACACTATACTCTATACTCTATACACTACTCCATACACTATACAACTCTACACTGTACTCCACTATACACTATACTCTATACACTACTCCATACACTATACAACTCTACACTGTACTCCACTATACACTCTATACACTACCTCACATTGCTGCCAAAATATTTTGGTTCCATCTTATAGCAGGGTTGATTGTGTGTGTGTGTGTTTGTGTGTGCAGGTATGAGATTATTCTGAAACAGAGTGTGGGTACTGAAGATCTGTTTCTTGGTCTGAGCCGGAAGGATCCGTCCTCCATGTGCTGTGAGAACATGCTGGTACTCCTTATTCACACTAATCACAACCTCCCCACAATGTCAGTATAACCTACTGAACACAAATAACAACAACTGAATTTTGATGCTTTGGTTAATCTCCTAATCTTACTCTTCATCCCTCTCTCCCTCACACACACACACACACACACACACACACACACACACACACCCCTCTTCTCTTTTTCTCTCTTTCTCCCCTGCAGGTGAGGGTGAAGCTGCCAGGCACTAAACCCTCGCATATAGTTCTGGATGTGAAGAAGACATTTCTTGATCTCAGAACTCCAAAGCAGTAAGATTCTCAGAGTTCAGCTTCAGAATTCAGATTCTCTACACAGAGGGAAAAGCAATCCAAGTAAAAGGAGACTGATGTTTAACTTGCTTGTTTAACTCTCAATGTTGCTCTTTTGATTTCTCTCTCATTCAAATAATACAAGAACAGAACAATTAATACCAGAACATTCAAGTAACACCAGAACAGTTTAATTCACCATATTTAATCAAAGAACTGTCAAAGCACACAATCCAATCAAACAATTAATGAACAGTAAATATAATTACTACACTTGTATTGCAAACTATTAGCAGTACGAAATCTTGTAACAAAATATAATCCCCTTCCCCATCCCCATCTATGCAGTAAACTAGGTCTACATCTGCCCCACCCGGTCCACAGTGAGGAAGGGACAGCTCGATTCATTTCAGAGAGATCTGAACTGGAGATCACGCTGCCCATGAACAGACCTCTGGATGGAATCAATCTGGCCTGAACAGAGAGGTGCTGGAACCCGGGCAGCTGCATCGGCTTCTGAAGAACGACTTGCCTTGTTGAGCATAACACAAAAACCGAGACACCAACAGCGAAAAAAAACATAGTAGGGAACAGAAACTTCCATAGCGCCTTTAGCTAGGAGCCAGTTCTGCTTAGGCGCTCGATGTCTAATATTTAAATTAAAAGTACATTAAAATGTTTCAGCGCTTTTTCCTCATGATTAATGTTTTATGTTGTGCTACAGCAAATGCAAAATACACACGTGGGCAATTAAGTCACAAACGTGTGCCGGACATAGCACAACGAGCTCCCGGCACCGCGGTCTCGCGCGTACAATCACAAACATGCGTACTTACGTTGCCACAGCAGCCGGCGCGTGCCCACGTGACGCACGCGCATCCCGCTCCGCTCTTCGGTGGCACAACAATCGCGAGCTCCATTTCTCCGCGTCGCTCTCGGCATGGCAGACGGCGAGCGGTCCCCATTGCTCTCAGATCTCGGTGATGGAGCGATCAGCAGCGGTAACGGCGGTGTGTCTCCCGGTTCGGCGCCGTACGGGCAGCTGAACAAACCGCAGAGTGAGTAGTTAGCGCGCTGGCTAAATGTTTAGCACACGGACAACCCCTCGCTAGCTGTCACGGGCCAGGAAACGGATTTGTGCATAGGAAGGCGAATCTGTCTTCAGGTTCATCCGCGTTTGTTGCTAATGGTCAATTGCATGACAGTTGCTCGTGGTTGACCGTATAAGCGCGTGACTACGCCGTTTCGTGCACAAGGGGAGAATCCGTGTACTGTGTCCGCGTGCCGGTCGCGAGGCTGGTTCGTCGCTAACGGGTAGCTAATGCTAGTTTATTTAGCTGAGTTGCTTAACCGGATCGGTACTTCCGCAACTCACTGGCGTAGTCGCAGAGATCCATCAGGTTAGATAGATGGATGTCTGGCTACACCGCATCAGTTATGAGGGTTAAACAAGATAAACGGACATTAACTACAGTCTGGTGGTTCGGTCCATCATCGGTGGGTCAGGTAACGCCTCTTGCTAACGAGCTCGCGAGCATAGCGGACTATGCATCAAACGCACATTAATCGCGTTCATTGTTTTCAGTGGTTAATTAACTACCTTGGGCAACTAAGCCAACCAGCTTGTCATTCAGTTCAACGGTGCAGTTGTGTGAGAAAATGATGAGGCGTTTAGTGACGTGTAGTAGCCGCCTGTTTATTTGTTTACCTAGCAGCTCAGCGAGCGATATTCTGCTCTCTAGAGTCACAGGAGAAATGGATGCTCTTTCTGACTCACAGTCGTGATGGATGCTGTAGTAAATCACACGTAAAAAAGAAAAGACATTATTTGATCTTTGAGCGAGAGAGAGAGAGAGGTTTGATAACCTCATCGACAGACTGTTTCGACCATTCCTGGAGCTTTAAATCACGGCCTGATGATTAAAACCAACCAATCACGGACCTTCATAGGCGGAGCCGAGTCAGAACGAGCCTTGGCAAACGTTGTTCTGGTCTCATCATGGACGTTTTCTTTATAAGTGTTAAATATCGCCAACGATAAACAAACAAGCGAACAAAATAAACTCCCGGGGGCGGATCTGATGCTTGTATCGTTTTTTAAATCCCAGCGACAACCACTTTACTCAAGTCGCTTAGTTGAAACCCATTACCCATTACGCACGTGCAGTTTTCTGCTGGAGTGAGACTGCAGTTCCGCGGTCGCCTCTTTTCAGCTAAGCGCGAGACCACATCTCATCCTAACCCAGGAAGCCACCCCGTTTACACCTCCTCAAAGGACTGCACGAACCGCCCCCATCCGTGGAGTAGTGTGTGTGTCCCTGCTGCAGCTCTGAGGCTGAAATGATCATACATTGACCAAATGAATGTGTGTGTGAACGAATGTTTTAGAATTACAGTGACATCGAGGTAATAACTAATGATGTGCTGTTTATGGTTCTGTGAAAACCAGAAAGGGCACATCACAAAAAAAGAGATGAGTTTCAGAACAACTCGAAGGCTTGGAACCCGAGGTTCTTAAGTGACATTTTGGTTGAAAATGGTTTTATATGTACATATAAATAAAAGTTACCTGTGAGATCTATTGTCAAAAAAGAATTTTAATACATTAAAAAATATTAACATACAGGTCAGTGTAAAGATGAATTTACTTAAAATTATATAAAAATTGAGATGTATCACACAGCATGTAGTGGATGTACAGTAGTGCTTTGCAGGTCTCTGTGGAATGTTAGTTTAAGTTCTGCAGTGTCAACCTGCTGATGAATGTTGCATGACCTGAAAGCACTGTAGGATGTGATACCTGTAGGATGTGATACCTGTCCACCCCCCCCCCCGGGCGGGGGGGGGGGGGGGGGGGGGGGGGGGGGGTGGGGGGGGCGGGGGGGGGGGGGGGCGGGGGGGCGGCGGGTGGGGGGGGGG
>JAOYMR010000003.1:318634-352628 GCA_025802075.1 Tenebrosternarchus preto
CAGATCAGTGTTCACTAGACACACCTGTTCACTATGATCAGATCAGTGTTCACTAGACACACCTGTTCACTATGATCAGATCAGTGTTCACTAGACACACCTGTTCACTATGATCTCATTTGCATAATGCTAACTGTCTGTAGTTGATCTGTGCCATTAGCATTTGTGAGGTAAAGTATGTCCCCTGATAGCAGAGCATAACAGACTGACACAGACCTGCACAAAATAACAGCACTGTAACAGACTGACACAGACCTGCACAAAATAACAGCACTGTAACAGACTGACACGGACCTGCACAAAATAACAGCACTGTAACAGACTGATACGGACCTGCACAAAATAACAGCACTGTAACAGACTGATACGGACCTGCACAAAATAACAGCACTGTAACAGACTGATACGGACCTGCACAACAAAAAGGAGCCCCTCCGACTCACTGCTCAGTAATGCCACAGGGGTGGTTCAGTCAGACATTTATTTTGTTCTGAAAATGAAACATGCATAATTTTAAAACTTTTCAAATGTCTTGGGCCAATTTTTTTATTGAATCTGCTACATTTAATTTAGAGCCTCTCTCCCCCTTCCTCCCTACTCTCTCCCCCTTCCTCCCTACTCTCTCCCTCTTTCTCTCTCTCCTTCCCACTCTCTCTGTCCCCACCCTCAGATGTGGGATGTGGGAAAGGGTTTTAAGATCCCACAGATCTACCGCTCTGGGTATGTTGTCCTGGTCCTGTCTGCCCTCACGTCCCTGGGCCTGACTGCACTCTGAACCCTGGGCCTGACTGTACTCTGAACAGTTTTTATATGTTTGTTTGTGTCTGTGCATTTGTTGTCTGTAACCAGAACTCATTAATAAAATAAATAAAAACGTTCAAACAGGAAACTCTATTGTTTCTTACAGCGCTGTTCAACTTGGTATCATTCACAATAATAGATTTATATATTTATATAAGCATTTCTAAAGTATTTTGGATTTTTTATAATTCCAGTCAAAAAACAAAAAGAACCGTTGAGCACTGTGGACTTAGCTTGTTTAGTGGTGTGTGTGAGTGTGGAGTGTGTGCGGTTGAAGGGGTTGTACCCTGCGTTAAATGACTTGCTTTAGGACACACCAGCTCTGCTTACCGGGCACGACTGTCACGTACTGCAGTACAAGTTCCGTTTTCTATAGTGGCCGGCAGGGACAAAACCTCTGTCAGGTGCTTGACGGCCTTTAAGACCGAGCTGCTTACGTAAGCACTGCAAATCTCAAACACGACCGAGCTGCTTACGTACACACCGCAAATCTTAAACACGGCAGAGTTGCTTACGTACACACCACAAGTATTAAATACGGTAGAGTGGAGGGTTGGAGATACTCCTGTGATGTGCACTGACCAACATGTATAAACGTGTTTTCTTATTTGTTACTCATGTTCGCTTATAATGTATAAAACAATAGATACATTCACAAAGCATAATTTCTGTAGTTCTCGCACGGTGCTGACCACTACGTCCAACTCTCGGTTTTTTTGTTTAGTGGGCGCGCCGGCGCCGTGTCTGCGTCCTTCCACAGCCGCAGGCTACGTGTAGCCAAATTATTGCCAGAGATGTTACAGTTACAGCTCAAACGGCACCACAGGCTCCTGCCTCCTGTCCGGTCATATACACAGCACAGGAATTTGATTAAAAAGATCAACCTGTTTTTTTATATCGCGTCTTTGTTTTGTTGATCATACAATGTAAGACATGTTGAAATCGTGAATGCAATAGTTCCATTCAGAAAAACAAACAAATCTAGAATGCCACCCGTTCCGGGAGAGTAAGGCTACCACATGGCCTGCTAGTTATCCTTCTCACCCAACCAAAGCGCTTTCCAGTCGGTAGCGTGTCTCAACGCTTACCTGAAAGAATGAAAGCGATCATTATGATCTGTGCTGCCTACACACAATAACCAGAGACTTCGAAGAACAAATACCATATTTGAAAAACACGTAAATTTGCTGTAGTAACAAATTAAATTCATTTAACGTAGATTTTTACCAGTGCCATTGTTTTGCCAAAGCGCGAATGTAATCCGCCATTGCGTCTTATTGTAAATTGTTGACTACGCGCCCTCTAGTGCTGCCTTGTGGAACTACAGGCTGAGCCGTTCACTGGTCCTGATGCTGTAGGATACTGAGGATGCGGATACTGACTCAGAATATGAGCTCGCTTTAGGACGAATCAGGTGGCTCGGTCTCTGTGGCGCAATGGAATAGCGCGCTGGACTTCTAATCCAGAGGCTCCGGGTTCGAGTCCCGGCAGAGATGCGTTCGAATGCTTGCTTCACGGGTGTGAAGGGTAGCTTTTTTTGTTAAACGTGATTTTGATGTTGCACTGCAAATACGCTACATAGAAAGAAGGATCATATTTGAATTCCAGTCGAAACACCCCGTATATTTACAATAGATTTACATCTATTGTTGGCCTTTTATGATACTGACACAATCATGTAATTGAAAAAGAGATGGGCCTTATTGAGAGAGGGAAAGGAACCCCGCTAGCTAATTTAATCCGAGCAGGGTGCACGAACGGCAAACGGTTCGCCCGCTTCCATACGTTTAGCAATAATATACCTCCGCGAGCTCGTACCAGAGGAGCTCAACTAAGATCAAATGAATTGGGCTGAATTGTGTGTAGAGACGGCGGGGGGAGAGAGAGAAAGAGAGAGAGAGAGACAGACAGACAGACAGACGAACGCCAGCCACAGGAATGAAGAGCACATCAGTGTCCTATTGATTTTTATACAGAGGAGGTTGTGATTGGTTCTCGCGTGCAGATGGAGAGGGTCCCTACAAGCTGTCGTCCTTTATATGAGCTCGTGAAGCATTGCTGTCAGACTCTGCCGGCACAGCTGAGATAAACTCCACAAATGACCTTAACCACGTTTCCACAGGCTTTCGATTTGAAGCCATTAAAAGCCATTAAGAGGAAACCCGTTAGTTCGGCCATTTTTATTAATGAATAAGAACAGCTAGTGAAAATTTTAGCTAGTTCTGGCAGGAAATAAAGTGTCCAACCTACACGTCAAATAAACGCACGAATATAGAAACCCATCAAATTATAATGCATACACTTGATAGTCAAATAATAAGGATTGAGGTGTCCGTATAAATCGAGAAAAGACGTTTGACTTCTAACACAACATTAAAATGATAAACATTGGTGGAAGGTTTTGCTCTTGTAAACTACAACAAACATACAGTGTTAATTTAAGTTGGCGTTGGCAGCCTATGAGTGAATGTGTAGAGGTTTCATTTAGCTGTGTTATTATTTCCTCCAGACTAAGGTCTATCTAACACTGTCTAATTTGCTCACGTGTATCACAGCGCATGTGCACTGGGAGGATTTACCGTTGAACAGTCCCCTGCTCATCTGATCGTTTATTCACTCTTGTACAGTTTTGCTATTGCATGAGATGTGGCTTAACTCGACCTCCTTCCTTCCTTCCTCCCTCTCTCTCTCTCTCTCTCTCTCTCTCTCTCTCTCTCTCTCTCTCTCTCTCTCTCTCTCTCTCTCTCACGTGGGAACTCTCTCGATTCGCGAGACCGGGGGCTCAGTGTGATGTCAATCTGATGCAATTATGAGTGACCTTAGACTCAATAGAATCCTTTAAAGTGATAACTGAAGCTTCTCTCCCGATATTCCTGTAGCGCGTGGTTCTCTTCGTTCCGCTCTCGAGTCAAAGATATCATACTGTTTCGCGCCCAGGATACAAAGACACACGTCGAGGAAAGAACTGCGCAGGTCGCGCATGAGAGCGCTCGCCGCGTGGACATCCACAGCTCTGCGGAGAATGACGTCAGTATGTCTATAAAATAAATAAATAAATAAATAAAAGAAAACATTATAAATAAACATTTTATTTATCTTTCTTGTAAGGGTCTGTTTATTTGTCCTAATATTAAATAGAAACATTATTTGTAATAGTTTCAAAACACATCTGATTTCTGAAGTAAACTGAGGCAGAATAGACAAAACTGAACCACTGCCATGCTGAAGGACGTAACCGACCCTTTCTGCGAATACCGGAATAGCTGATCTGCGCGTACTACCGGCTTCGCTAGATGTAATCATGATCTCGTTCGCACTGATAACAGCGCGAGGCACTGAGTGGCACCCGTGAACGAACTTAGATGGTAACGCTCTACTTCTCCCATCATAGAGCCAGTTTTATTTTTTCTCACAATAAGATTAATCTGTGACTTGGGAAAGGTTTACTTCGTTTATCCTTTTTCTTCTATCTAATCTCTTGCATGGTTCGTTTGTTGCGTAAAATGCATTTAGCTCGTGGGCTGGTTCTGAACCGGTAAGTCATGTGAAATTTAACGGCACCCAGAGGTGGGGGACTGACGGTTAGGTGGTAGGACTGAGAGGTCTGTGATGCATGGATCAGGTCGCACGCGTCCTCGCTCCAGCTGGTCGCGTAGGTTACAGCAGCACGTTGACAGATACGCGCCACTCTCTGGCTATCTGCCTCTCGTGCAGTCGTCCATATTTAACCCCTGCGCCATACAGCGAGTAATCCGCGTGCAAAACTAATCCTTAATCCTCTCGCGGTTCATAGCTCACTCCCTCCTCTCTCCACCCCTCTCCTCTCGCGCTCCTCACGAGCAGCCAACAACGTCTCCAGGGCTCGACGCGCTGGGAGTGTATGAAAGACCACACCTCACGCAGCCAGCGTGCAAACATCCATAAACTTAGCGCTCCACCCACTCTTTGACACCACAACAATAATAACAACAGTAACAGTAGGAATAATAATAATAACAATACTAATACTAATAATAATAATAATAATAATAATAATAATAATAATAGTAATAGCAAAAATAACAGTCTCTCGCTTTCTTTCTCTCTCTCTCTTTCTTTCTTTCTCTCTCTTTAGGCAATGTGCTCTGGCCCTGTTATTCGAATGGTACGGGCCAAATCGTATTAAAATCCTCACCCCTCCCCCTCTACCCCGAGCCAGACCCCTCCCTCACTCCCTCCCTTCTGCTGTCTTTCAGTCGGACTGTTTTTGCTGCAGTGAGCGGTCGCCGTGGAGAGAGGAAAAGGCAAGAAAAACAAGAAGCAAGAAAGCCAGCCGACGGAGGTGCGAGAGCAAAGAGAGAGATTCGGGAATCTTAACACGAGCAGCGACGGCCAGTATAGACGAGTCCACGACACAAGACAACGGGTTTCAAGAACAGAACATCTCGGTGTGTATGTAAGCTACTATGTTTCTCTGAACGCAAACATGCTCTCTCTCTCTCTCTCTCTCTCTATCTATTACACACACACACACACGCGAGCGCGCGCGCGCGTCCTTCCACTAAAACTGAGAAGACACCTGTCAGGGATTGCAAATTATAAACAGGAGCGCGCGCTCGTGTTCCGGAATGTGCCTGTCCTCACCTCGTACACACAAAAAAATCCTCAGCAAAAAACAAACAAACAACAACAGGAACAACAACAAAAAACGGTGCGCGGGCCCATGGTTAAGAGCCGGGGCGGAGGCTGGGTGATGGTGAAGTGCGCGTGTGCCTGCTGTTACAGGGCTGGTCGTCGCTGTGCCCCCGTCGCGCTTCTCTTCCCCGCGAGAGCTATACCAGCATCTCTGCTGCTTCTTCTGCATTCAGCGAGCTCGCGCTGTGTACACCTGCTTCTATTTTCCGCGTTTCAGCGGGGTGCCCCGGTAGCCTACCGTCGGCGCGGAGGGGCTGGAGTTCGGTGGGAGAGCGTGAAACAGAGATGCAGAAGTCGGATCGGAAAATGCGAGGATAGAAAGGAGGCGGGTGCAGACGCGGAACGGGCGGGTCTGTTTTGGGTCGTATCTAGACGTATTACGGCACGCGGCTTGTCCTAGACTATCAGGCTCCTTCCACTTCGGTTGGAAGCGTCACGTGAGTCTTTGCTGGTAAGCTGAATATCTTCGGGCCGCAGTTCTGCTCTGAGGGTTCCCTCTGTTTCTCCCTCAGTCTTTCCGCTCATGCCTATGGAGGAACAACAACTAACACATGTCTGCCCGACCGCCTGCTCTGGAGGCGTCGCCATGATTTACGCTGATACACTCTTGCCTAAGAATAACAAATATAAAGGCGTGGTACTAGTGCGCGTGTGTATATGTTTGAGTATGAATGTGTGTGTGAGCATTTGTGTGAATGTATGTGTATATGTGATGTGTGTGTGTGTGTGTGTGTGTGTGTGTGTGTGTGTGTGTGTGCGTGTTTAAGTAAGTGTATGTGTGTGTTTTTGTGTGTGTGTGTGTGTGAGGGGACCGTGTGTCTTCCGCTGCCTCTGTGTGATCTGACTACAGTATTAAGTGAATGTGTCCAGGTCTCTGTATCTGTCTGTCAGTACAGCCCTTGTGGCGTGAGGCTGCGTGGCGAATTCTCAGTGGCGACAGGTGCACTTCCTGCAGCAGGCAGTGCGGGAGTCTGAGAGAAGGAGAGGAGTCTGTTCACACGCTGAGAGAGAAGTTTCAGCGCCAACAAAATGCCCTTTCCCCTATTCAGCCGTTTCGTTAGCGTTCACTGTTGGACTGTGGGTTTCGAAGGAGTGTCGTTTCTCTTGGTTACCGAATGAACAAGAAGTAGGGTAAGTCAGAACCGTTGATAGAGTTTCTGCAGCTTGGAGAAATGGCTGAAAACAGCGTTATAGGTCTTATTCCTCTATCAGTATTAGACCTGTAGAACAGAGAAAGCCTTGTCAGCCAGAAACTCTTTAATTCTGTAGTAATCTAGCCGACAGTTAAAAAAAGTGACCAATGGACTTTCAATCTGTCCTACGTTATTAAGGCCTAGTCTATCCTCACAGCGCACCTGTATTCTTAGAAAACACTTGTATAAAAGGAATACAAAAAGATCTATCTGAATTATTAATATTTACATAATGAAATTAAAATGAAATAGAATTTATTTATAGCATTTATAGAATTTATTTGTAGCTATATGCTTCATATTTAGATGAATTTGGCAGTGAATTTGGCAGTTTAAAAAATTACATTGTGTTAATTTACTTCTTAAAATATTCTGATATAAATCTTATAGGTCTCTCTTTCAAGCCAAACATAATTTTGAAAATTCAGTTTGAAATAAGGCACTCAGGAAAAAATAGTATATATGTAAATGAGATCTTCTGTAGCCAATCACAGAGGCACTGTGGGTTGCAGCAGGCCAATCAAGGACAGCATGGACTACACAACTTAATGTAGGCAACATGAGACACAAAAATGTGAATCTAGAACTCAGTAATTTTTAAAATTAAATGCAATTTCAGCTGGACCTGGATAGGACTGCGAAAACTCACAGCTGGGCACAAACTAACACTGTAAGTGCTAATTCAACACGAGAAATTCAAGTGCTAATTTTTATCAACAGTCAGTAAGGACTGTTCAAGTGTTATTTCTGTTATCAACTAGTAAGGACTGTTGCCACGTTAGTTACTGTACGTTTTAGCTAACCACATAGTGTATCTGAAATATGCAATGGAATATAGTTCAGGTCTCTAGTTGATCTCACGGTTGTGAATGTCTGTCCTTTTAAAATACTCCATAATTTATCTTAATTGTAGGTGTATTATGTCCAGTCTTGATATGTTTACATGATGCAAAACTTGTACAAACATGAAAGGTGTTTGGCAAACTGTGGGTTTAAACTGGAAATAAATAAATAATATTTTTCACAATTTAGTACCTGTGGAAAATGTATGGAATAAGTTTTATTTCAGTTTTGAATTCAGCACTTTGCATCTGCCTGCACATGACTGCAGTCACATCACAGCACATCACAGTGTCAGCGACATCACAGCGACAGTGACATCACAGTAACATCACAGTTACAGTGACATCACAGTCTATAACATTCTAGAATGCCTTTGTTGGAATTCCAAACACAGAAAGCCTCCAGCAACAGCAGGGAACAGGCATCAAACGCTTAATGGGAGAGTTTAGAGCTTGGAAACGTTCAGATCACGTGACAGGTACTAACCAATAGAAAAACAAACCGTCAGCGTCACAGTTCTCTGTGTCATACACTCTGGCTTAGGCTCTGTGTGAAGCTTTGAGATTCGATCCCCTCGTCACTTCACACACAACGAGTAACTGAAGTGATCAGTAGGAGCATGAATGTAGCAACAAGAGCATGAGTTCATGTGTGTGTGTCAACAAACCGACAGGCTGATGTTTCTAACAAGTGTGCATGTGTGTGCTTTTTCTCCTCTCTTCTCTGTATAGGTAGGGCCTCGGTGATAATCACATCTTCAATACTTGAGACGTTTCGGCTTTTAAACGCACAAAGCAGGCGGATGAGAGAGCGTGCGCGGGTGAATATGGCCTTCCTGTCGCTGCCGTCCTCCGTGCTGCTCGCCCTGATGTTCCTGGCAGCGTCTGCACAGCTTACCATGTACGGTAAGAACATCAGATGCTCTCCCATGGTTCTCCCGAGGTTCTCCTGTGGTTCTCCTATGGTTCTCCCATGATTCTTGCATGGTTCTCCTGTGGTTTTCCCGTGGTTCCACTAGGTCCGTCCTCCCCTCACTGAGTTGCTTTCCCCTATTATCAGTTATTACATAAGCCTCGCTAATAACTGTGATGATGTGCAGGGGAGTCCCGCTTCTTTTAGCACCAAAGGAATCGTTGCTGTTTTTAAAGATAATGTGTGACACACACACACACAAACACACACACACTTTGGCTTCCTTTCTTTCTACTGCAACCACATGCACACATGTTCAGTGATCTCATAAGTACAAATCTGCCCTCAACTCCTGACCTCTGTGTGCTGACCTCGTGATCTGTGTGCTGATCCACTGACCTCTGTATGTGTATCTGCATCTTTGACCTGCTGAGGATGTACTGTATGAATGATCTGTACCAGCCAGTCATCTTTTTATTTCAATTACCAATAGCAAACTATTTTATAGTGTTATCCCTCAGGTCTTAATGAACACTGTGTGATTTACTCATACAAGCTACTTTCATATTACCTGTCTGATTATGTATTACCTATCTGATTATCTATAACTACTTCATATTACCTGTCTGATTATCTATAGCTAATTTATATTACCTATCTGATTATCTATAGCTGATTTATATTACCTATCTGATTATCTATAGCTGCTTTATATTACCTGTCTGATTAGATATAATTGTCTGATTATCTATAGCTATTTGATATTACCTGTCTGATTATCTTATAACTCTCAGATTATCTATAGCTTTTTGATATTACTTGTCTGATTATCTATTAACTGTCTGATTATCTATAGCTATTTGATATGACCTGTATCCATATGAGCTCCTGGTAATGAGCCAGCAGTGATGCCATGATTAAACAGACTGAGTCATTATAACTGAGGATTCTGGGAAATGCGTTTTCTGATTCCTGTGACAGTTCAGACTCAAACTAAGGCAGTTTTTAGCCAATTGTTAACTGTACGTGACTCATATAGTTTTAAGTCAATGGTTAACTGTACATGATATACATTTAAGACGGTGGTTACCAGCTTGATTCATATATTGTGGGTATGCAGCAAAAAATTCAGCTCTACAACAAAATTATATTTTTATTTGAAAGTGTGTTAGTTAGATAAACACAAGATCTCAAAATTGCAAAATTATATCAGTATGGATGAATGTATAACAATTGTTAGAGTTATGAAGGTTCAATTTCATGGGTTATGAAAGGTTAAGCTTGAAGGCTATGAAGGACTGAGGTTGATGGTTTGTGAAGATTGAGGTTGATGGTTTGTGAAGGTTGAGGTTAAAGGTCTGTGAAGGATTGAGGTTAAAGGTCTGTGAAGGATTGAGGTGGAGGGTTTGTGAAGGATAGAGGTTGATGGTTTGTGAAGGTTGAGGTTGAAGGTTTGTGTAGGATTGAGGTTGATGTTTTGTGAAGGATTGAGGTTGATGATTTGTGAAAGTGTTGTCTGAATTTGGGTTAGGATAGAGTGACTAGGCAGGACTCAGCCTGAACCTCTGATAGTTGATATATAACTATCAGTATGTAGTTGGAGTCACCCTTCCTACAAACACCTTCTACTGCTATAACATAAAGTCACCTTGATTCCACAATCAACACCCTTCAGCAATATGTCTTGAATATACTCTCTACTGAAGAATGGGTTAGAGCTGTATATGCATGAGCTGTGTACAAGCATGCATCCAAGGGGTTAAAGTTGCTAGAGTTGGGAGGCACACTGCACTTTGCCTCGTTTGTATTATGATAAAGTGAATGCTGACTACTCCACCAACAGTGGCTGGAACTGAGGCAACTGTGTGACTTTGAGAAACTGCAGGACTACATTGAGGTTTGGGCTGGAATTCTGGGTGGCCTCAGTAGTTGGGAGAGAAGGGATGTGCTGTTCATCACAGAGGAGAGAAAGGCAGAGTTAGGGGGTGTAAATACAGAGGAGATAAGAGGAGTTTAAGGCATGGTCTTTCTCCTAAACTTCAGTTATTCAATAATTCTGTTATCCGAGCCCACATTAATACAAGCTGCCTTCCTGCATCTCTTTGGTGTAACATTATGTTACACTCTGTCTGAAGCTGCTTTTGTTTTAGTCAGTCAGGAGCTCTACATCCACATGGAATCCCAGTGGAGGTCCTCAGCTGATCCACCAGAAAGGGGACTGTGACTCGTGGCCCAGAAGTCGTTATTTCCTGTGAGACTTACTGTTACTTCAGCACAGGATAACATCTCCTCTAGTGAAAAGCTCCTAGTCCATTTTGCCTCCCATGAGCTCAGGCTGTGATCTCATGCTCTGTTTTGGCAGGCTGTTGTCTCTCCACCTTGAGCTGACAGTGAGCTCGTTCCCAGGAACCCCATTTCTCACTACAGTAAAGCATTTCCTCTCCACTTTGTCTGGTAGCATCTTTTTCGTGCCTGACGTCCTGTGATCCTTTCTGGCGCGATGATTCAACAGCAATAGTGTTAGTGAGTTGAGGCGACGATGACCAATGTAAGCATCTCTTTCTGCTGGCTGAGCATGTCCTGCTACTCATTCTATGTCCATCTGGCCTCATTAGTTTGGATCTTTTTCATGCAGCCTGTTGCAATGTTGAAGCCATATTTAAAAAACCTGAAATAAGGTTTTTAATAACCAGCTTGTGCTCTTTCCTCAGAACCTGAGTGAAATATCAAGAAGATGTACAAAATTGAGCATGTGGTGCTATAATAATCACCTCAGATTCTTCACAGTCATCTCCCCTCACTTCATTAACGTGTCATTGAAGTAGCCTGCCTTGGTTTATCCTAAAGATACCTAGATGTGTCTCTCCACAGCGTAGCCATGTATCTTTAATCTTCTCCAGACACTCTCGAGGTCTGTACCTGATGTAGGTCTCCAGCGTGGTCCCTATGAGTTTGAACTTCTCTGCATGGTTGCCATGGCAGATTACTTGGTCATTAGTTGTTGATATTCTGGTCCAGGCTCAACACTGCACTTTGCTGTAATGACTTAATCCTAGCAGCGTTACTCAGAGTCACCCAGTGCTGGTCATTCTGCCATTTTACTTGTGTCGTACAACTCTGGTGTTACACTGCAATTCAGGAATTCATTTACAAATCAAAACATGCACAAGTTCAACACACCTCTTTAACACCCTGCTCCAGATTTCATCTCTTAATCCCTAGCTATGCTGGTTGTTATGTCTGCATTAACATCTAACATTGTTTTGTGAGAAAGCCGACAGTGTCTCTGTAAACACATCCGCTGTACTGCAAACCCACAGATGGCTCAGTTCTGCAAGAAGCCTAATTTGAATGGATACAGTAGTTCCAAATTTCCCCACACAGTTCCTGTGGATCTTCAGATGGTCTGTATTTCTCTCCTAGCACACCTGAGTTAAGCAGCCAGGTTCCTGAATACCTTGCCCAGGTGTGCTGGGAGCTGTCACTAAAATATGAACCAATAGTGTTTGCTCAAGCCTCATGGAGTGCAGTTCATTATGTTTGATATTCACCATCTGAGCAGTTATCTGTGCACCATCTCGCATGCGTTACTGATATAGTGGCTGATAACTTTTGGAGCTTTGCTCATATGAGCAAGCCTACTTAACTGTGAAAATTACTCAGTTTAAAGACAGTTATTGAAATGAATGTATGGAACCAATGGTGACATTTTACCTTTGGGATTCGTAGAGTTACAGTTCATAAATGTAAAACCTGTCTTTTAAAATGACTTAATCCTTACAGGACTTTTTCTAGAAAATGTGACTTATTCTCTGTGTTCAGACTTCTTCTATTTTTTCCTATTTCCCCTTCTGTACTCCATATATGGAAGACAGATATCTAGATAAGGAGCAAGAGACAGACAGAGAGAGAAAAAGAGGCATTTTTATCAGAATTTTATAGCACCTAATTTTTATATCTTTCTATGAAGGCCAAGAACCCTTGGTAAGCAAAGAAAGGAAGTGATCCCAATCGATAAGAGTACATTTCGAGCTGAGTGGCCATCACTCAGTAGGTGTGTCCCTAATCCTTGGCCTGCAGCCTCAGCAGAAGCTCCCTACAAAGGCATCTCCTCAGTAGAAGTGCCCTACAAAGGCATCTCCTCAGTACAAGTGCCCTACAAAGGCATCCCCTCAGTACAAGTGCAGCTTGAGGACACTTAATACTGTTATGGATGTGCTGTCTTGTGCCATTAATATCTTAATAGTTGTTTATCCTGCTGTGTGTAGTTGGACCTTTTAATAAATCATCACATCAAAATTAAAGTTATTTTTGTGATGTGATTAATGATTTTAACATGAAGTTAAGATGACAGCAAATGCAGGCGTGTTCCTATTCACCGAAAACAAATTTTTAAAAACAAAAAACTCTTGGAAACATAATATTTCAGGATCAGTGTATTTTATTGCAGTTTACTGCAAACTAAGTTTGCTATGATTGATGTTAATTCTGATGATTGAAGGTTATGACCTCATTTCCCATGGGCTGTGTGTTTTGGTCATATTAGAAGGGTCCTTAAAAATGGCATCACTGTTGGTGATGTAACAGCAGAGAAATGCAGAAATGCTTTTAATATTTCATTATTCCCATAAAGGCAACCAAGCCCAGTGTGGAGGGACTCGCCCCAGAGCACCGCAGCTCAGACGGGGGGTTGGTCCACTAACTTGGGACCCCAGCGGTCGTCTGTGGTGAACATCCATTAGCAGGGGTTGTCTTCTTGAGGAGGGAATTGTCCTGTGACCTGTCAGAATCTTCAGTCCTAACAGAATGATTTAGTTGTCCAGCATCTTTTCTTCAGAAGTGGAGTGAATGCTAATTAGGTAATCAAGTGGGCATTGCCTGATCAATGAGGGGAAGGATTGTTCAGTGGGACGGTGCTTGTGTTCACGCCAGTCTGCTCCCAAGAGCATTCCCATGGACTAATGCTTTAGAGCTGACTCTGACTAACACTCATATAGATATCGGAGCTCATCTCTACACTCACATACTTTAACTATGTCAGCTGTTTCTGCTGCAGTTGAATTATTCATTATTGTACTTTTTGTTGCCTGTGCATTCATAATAACCTGTATGTGTGTGTGTGGGCCGGCATGTGGGCGTGTGTGGGCTTGTGTGGGCCTGTGTGTGTGTGTGTGTGGGCCAGCATGTGGGCATTTGTGCGTGTGTGTGAGAGTGTACATTTACATGTACATTTACACATATACTTATATGGTGTTGAATATGTAAAAATCTACAGTAATATTCAGAGAACTGATTAAGGTTAAGTCAGAACTGCCATGGTGGTTAAAGTTAATGTGGTCTTGTTATTGTTCTCTTGTTATTGTTTGAAAATGTCAGTAGTGGTTTCAGACAGGCTTGATGAACAGAGTTGAGTTTTTACGTCAGAGATCAAGATTTTTAGAGGAGGCTCCTGGTCTTTGGGTTAACATAACATTTCTAGAATATCACAGTCAGTGTAACAATGGATTTTTGTCAATTCCAGCAATACTTTAGTTTTGTATTACATTCTAGAAAATTCTAGAACAACCCACTGCAAAAAACGTGTTCCTGCAGAGAATAAACCCACAATGCAGACAGACGTTTTCCTGGAGTTTGAGCTGCTCTTCTGGCTCCAAATGCATACTTTACATCGATTTTGACATGAAAAGATATCGATCTGACGTAACCAGAACTGCATGTGTGTGTGTAAGCTCTTAATGGGACCATACACACCCTCACCTTCAGGAGTGTTTACTCTCATAGAACGTTTTTTTTTGTCTAGTGTAAGAAATCAGTTGTCTGTGACCTCATATTTGTTGTTATGGTATGGTGGTCATGCAATACTTCAGCAGTTCAGTAGTTCAGTACAAAGAGCTAAAGCCCCACTAACCCCCCACCTGCCGTGTTTCCATGCTGTTTTTGGTCTCTCATTATGGTGTTTTTGGGGCTCTGCATTACTTGATAATACATTAAACGCTGCAGCATGTTAAAAATCAACTAGTGAAGTGTCCAAGGACCAAGTAGAAGTGTCTAGGGGTTAGGGTTTATTACTCAGTGTAATTTTCACCTGTATTGATGCCTTTGGCAAAGTAGAGTTGGAACTGTCAATCAAAACAGTTGTTGGTTTCCACTTCTAAACCCACTGAGACAGACGAGTCTTATAAAGAGCTGTGTTTATGCTGAGAAAAGGAAACCTGCACTGCAAATAGCTGCTGATTGTTTCTAAGGCTGAACATTTATGATGGAAACACACTTATGCCACATATGTAAGTACACACAACATATGTAAGTACACACAACATATGTGTGCAGGACATTCTGGATAAGAACATCCTACTTGTACATATACATTTATCTGCCAAATCCTGTAAATGTAAACACAAACAACACCCTGAATCCTGCAGCTTCAACTAATACAGAAAATGAGAGCGAAAAACAAGCAAGTCTTTAATTATTTATTCAAAAGAAAATTGTTCAGTTTATGTACTGCAAGAAAATTAGATGCACTTTCTCGTCCTAAACGTGTTGTTGACGGTGCACGTCCCCAGCTGCTGTAGCTTGATTGCAGGCATCTCGAGTTCCACAAGCATCTCCAGACAGCGTGCACTTTCACTGCGGAGCTGAGTGTGGTGCGTTTGCTGTACGAACACCAGAAAAAAAAGAAAAAAAAACCAGTCGCCATGCCTGTGTAGTTATCTGATTTATGGGAGAAAATAACTGGCTTGTTTTTTAAAGGACTGATTGCACTGTGAGAATGCAACCCGACCAGGTGACAGTGGTGTAATGTAGTTGACATGAACGGCAAGCTGTGGTGGTTCATAATTTAATCACAAAGATTAGTTCAAAGGCTGTTTCATAACAGCTATTCTCATTGATGCCATTACAGCCAGCTGTGTGGTGTTTCACAGCACAAGCCTTTCTAAAGTTAAGGACACACAGAAAGGTTTGCACAAGCAGTTTCTCAATTTTCACTTCTTTTATAAGCATCTTCTGAATGATATACTGTCATTAATCTGATTGTAGGGCATTTATAACTGAAGGGGATGGGTTTAGTTTTTGTTTCTGCTGTTGTGCAGATATGTCAGTATAAAACAATGGTAAAATCTGCAAAGAAGTAAATGTATATTGTAGAAACAAGTTTGATCTAAATAGTGAAAGTGAATTTTGTATGACCTTGAAAGTAGACACACACACACACACACACACACACACACACAGACACACACACACAAGATTCCTTAAATCTAATTCCACCCTCTCTATGTAAATAAGCCCCCTAGTTATTATCTTCATTTGAGTTGCTCCATGTTCTGTTGGATCTGCTTACCCTCACAAACACTCCCACAAGCGTCCCCATAACCAATCAGGGTGCCCCAGAACCACATTAAACCTCCCCCCACACCAACTGGAACCAATCAGGGTGCTGCACTACCATGTTACCCCAGCCAACAGTGCTACCGGAACCAATTAGTCTGCGGCGAAGGTCTTGCGAGCCGTGTCGGCTAAGCATGTGCTACAGGCACTGTGACACAGATGCCCTGGTTAACACGACCCTGTGCATCTGGAGCTCTGCTGTGGACAGACTGCTCCACAACGAAAAGGTCATTTTAAAGGGAGCCACAAAGAATTAAGGTTTATTATTCAGCTTTAGTCTATTTCATGGAGTCCTCATTCTAGAGCAGGTCATCCCCAGGTCCCCCCTCATTCTAGAGCAGGTCATCCCCAGGTCCCCCCTCATTCTAGAGAAGGTCATCCCCAGGTTCCCCCTCATTCTCATACCAGCTGATTCAGCTTATGAGGTCATTATCAAGCCATTCGGCACGTGAGTCAGAGGTGTTAGACCAGGGGAAACACTGGGGTCCCTGGGTATCCAGAACTGTTACTGAAAACCACTGTTAGTGAGCTAGAATCTAGAATACCAGTGTGCAGAGTTTGGTGGCTGCTCTTCTCAGACACTCCTCCCAAACCTGGTAACTGAGTGGTGATTTGAACCATGTGCATTTAAAATTAGTTAATGTAGCACTGTGCTGTCAAACCCTGGTCCAGGAGGGCCAGTGTACAGTGTGATTATGTGATTGACCTTCTTAAATGCACCAGATTTAACTCATCAATCAGTCACTTGGTTTAATAGGGATGTCTGAGCAGAGCAATCGCAAAACTGTGCTGGCCTCTCACTCTTCAGAACCAGACTCTGACATTCCTGTTCTAAGGTTTAAGGTTTTAGAGGTAGGGGTTACTGCTAGGTTCTAGGGTTTAGGGCTCCAGAGGAGAGCAAGGAAATGTTTAAACTGTAGTCCAGGGTGTTATCCCACATAGTTCCCTGTGCCAGGACTGGAAACAGCAGGACTATAGTAAAAGGTTATTGTCTGGGTGTCTTGGGATTTCATGCACTGCACATTTTTCTGCTTTTTCTGCTCTAATGGACCTGATTCAGCCAGAGGAGGTTTGATAATTAGCTGATGAGCTGAATCAGACGTGCTTCTGCAGGGGGTGTTTGGGACCCCTGTTCCTCCACCACCACAGCCAGCTGGGGAGGATGTGGTGTGTGTGTTTGGACTGGGCAGTGTATTGATACTGTCGGTGGCAGTCCATTGGTGGCTAAACCTGGAGTCAAATAATGAAAAGTCTTTCTAGCTCACTTCGGGTCTGTGTGGGTTATGTTTACATTTAAATTTTACACATTTAGCAGACACTCTTATCCAGTGTCTTACTGTTTCAGTCGTGTTACAGAGGCAGACGAGTAGCGTTAGGAGTCTTGTCCAAGGACTCTGATTGGTGTAGCATTGTGCACTTGTCTGTGTAGGGGATTAAGATTATGATTGCACCAAGACCCAGTGTAATTTCTCTTTAAGAGATTGACGTTGGTTGTTAACAGCAGCAGTGACCACATGAGAGAGTTTTGCTGAGACTACGTTAGATGATTAAACCCAGAGCCTGTGAGGGGTACGTGTGAAATACAGTAACGCAGGATGGTAGCAAAAGTATTAGAAGCAGGAAATGACTTGAGGAGACCACGGGTGTGTTTGAAAGCTTAGTGATCTGTGTAAGTAGGCACTGACGACTGTTAGCATCAGCTGTTAGCATCGCCTCAACTTTTCAGCACGAAACTGGTCCGTTAACGACGACTGAAAAATCTTACTTTAGATACACTGTTTGCTGCGCTAAGAAGTTTGTTAGCCAGCTGGCTATCCACAACAGCACCCTGAGGCTTCAAACTCCGCTAGCATAAATGCTAATCCCTCGGTATATACAACGACATAAAAACTACATACATACATATAAAACTTTGGTTACACTAACCTCAGGAGGTGGGAAATGCTACTTGAAATACATCAGAGATAATTAAATTATTAATGACTTTCATCTGAGAACAACATCTCTCGGAGCTCTGCTTGCGTCTGCCATGAAAAGTTGTGGTGTATCACGGTGTTGTGGCTGTGCTGTAGCACAGTGTTGCCTTCACAGCTGAGGAACCGTTCGATGCTGCCTTAAAAGTTTGGCCAAATTAAGTTACTTCAGTAGGCAGCATTTTTAAGATATCTAAGAATTAAGGGACCTCAGTAGGCAGCATTTTAAAGGTATCTAAGAATTAGGGTACCTCAGTAGGCAGCATTTATAAGGTAACTAAGAATTCGGACAGCCTCTGTGTCTGAAACGCACAATATGAGGTAAAATGCTATCTACTTAAGACAGTACACTAGGTTTACAAACACACCCCATGAATGGAACAATCTCCTGTTAGTAAAGATGCTCATAACTGACAGTAACTGATAAAAGAAGGAAGGAATACTGTGTACATAGAAACTACAGCTCACAGGTAACGTGACGAAAAACTGGAAAAGATTTAAGCAAAGATTTCTCCTGTGCGTTATACTGGTTAAACCGATAGGTAAAGTGGTCAAATAAAATAATAATAATAGAATTTAATTTACAAGCGCCTTTCAGGACACACAAGGACACTTAGTCCTAAAAAAAAACCTAGTGCTGTTTCTGCATGTGCTGGGGAAAGAAGCTCTGGATTTGTAGAACCTTAAATATATAAAAAGGGGGATGAAATGAAACTGAAACCAATAATGGATTTACATTACAAAGTGTAACATGATGTATGAGAGGCACAAATGTTTCACGTACTGCCAGAAAAAGTGTAAAAATGATTGACCTGTACATGAATGAACTTCATCCATGTAGACGGATACCATTCACTTAAAAAAACAAATGAAAACAGAATGGAAAAGCTGAATGTGATACAGCAGATTAATGAGTCTACAGAGTGGGTTTAGCTCCTTAGTAACCGCGACCAAAAAAAATGGAAAACTGGGAATATGTCTAGACCCCAGAGATTTGAACAGCGGTAAAAAGAGAACATTTCAAAATGTCAGCAAGAGCAGAAATAATGTCATAGTTTGCAGATGCAAAATACTTCAGCAAGTTAAATGCATCTTCAGGATTTCTACCAGCTAAAATTAGGTGATGCCAGTGCGAAACTGTGCACATTCAACAGCCTTTACGGCAGGTACAGGGACAGGTTCCTTAGACGCCCGTTTGGCAAAGCCTTGGCTCCTGAAGTACACTGTAAAACAATTCACATGATCTGTGAGCGCCTGGGACGCATAGACACATCACAGTATGATGAGGATCCAGGAATTAGCACACGATGACAGGTTGAGAAGGCTGCTAGGAACTACAAGAAAAGTTGACTAAAGTAAAATGTCTGTTGGGATTGACTAAATTAACATTTGTTGGAGACATTAGCAGCAAAGTCATCCAAGCCTGATAAAAGATTACTTCAGCAGTGGGAAACGTGCCCAAGCTACCATACAAAAAGGGATGCATGTGAGAGACTCTGCCAGTTTGTTTCAGGACATTAAATTATTATGGAAACTGACTGCAAGCCACGGATTGCATTATTCAAGAAACCACTCAGTGACTGAACGTATATATGATGATGGTGATGACGATGATGAAGCAGTAGCAAATTGCGCAGAATGTTACTAACGCACCAGGGAAGATGCTTATTCCTGAGCCGCTGATCCAAATATAAC
This sequence comes from Tenebrosternarchus preto, assembly GCA_025802075.1. Classification (NCBI taxonomy): domain Eukaryota; kingdom Metazoa; phylum Chordata; class Actinopteri; order Gymnotiformes; family Apteronotidae; genus Tenebrosternarchus; species Tenebrosternarchus preto. The sequence goes on from JAOYMR010000003.1 coordinate 338,118, forward strand.
AGTGAGTTCCAGAACAGGAGAGTTTTTGCTTAAAGGAAAAAATGACATCGATGAACTAACTGAAATAAAGCATGCTGGTTGGATGTCCAAGTGTGAGAGAAAGCTGCTCACCAGACATAACAAAATACTGAAGCTGCTGGCAAAGATAGATGACAGGATACACAAAGGAAGTGTTGGAGGGTGGGGTGGGGGATGGGGGGGGTGTGACGGAGAGTGCCTGGAATAAAAGTAACAAGAAGCACAGGAGGTTTTGTGTTGACCCAGAATGGACCACGAAGTGGCTCCTGACATAGTAACTGTACCACATGACAGAAAATTCAAAGCTCCACAGCCACATGGTGCACCAGACAGGCCATTTCAGAAAGCTGGACATGAGGTTTTCTTATGTGACAGAATGTACTAGTGTTCTCTATACTCTGTATCTCTGAAAGGCACAGGATGAACATTCCCACTGCAGAAGTGACTACTTTCATGGCACAGAATACAAAGTGAGGTGTTTAGTGATAATGGTCTATAGTTTGCTAACGAGACGTTCAAAGCCCTTGGCAAAGAGAGGGTTTGCACACTGGGCCTCACGTCCACGCTAGTCTAACGCACCAGGAGAGAAGTTGGTGCAGACTGTGAAAAGGCTAATGTGTAACACTGGGAGTGATTATTACCTAGGTGATTATTACCTAGGTGATTTTGACCTAGGTGATTATTACGTAGGTGATTATTTCCTAGGTCAGGGGTTGGCGATACATGACCCTGGAACTGCATACGGAAGCTTTACTGCCCCTTTGTGGCTCTACGGCAGAATCAGAATTTTAGGTCAAAATAAAATGGATAATTTAGAATAAATTAATACATTTAATTAATTTGAATGAATTATTACGTTTCATGAATTAGAGCTAATTAATAAAAATATCATTTGCACTAACATAATGCTTTGTAGAGCATTCCAACACCAATAATTTAACAAAGAACAGTCATAAACGTCAGAATGTGTCAGGTCTCACTGTGATGACTTGTATAGCATTCTGACCTATAGCAGTCTGACCTATAGCAGCCTGACCTATAGCAGTCTGGCCTATAGCAGCCTGCCTTATAGCAGCCTGACCTATAGCAGCCTGACCTATAGCAGTCTGGCATAAAGCATACATGTTGCTGTCATAGTGGCACAGAAGAGACAGACCCAGGATGAACACTGACAATTCAGAGATGAATGGACAGCCTGCCTTGTGCTTTGTGTACAACATCCTGATATGTTCAGTCTAGTGCCGTTCAATCACCTCTGGAGGGACACATTACTCACAGCATCCAAACCAACTCATTATATAATGCAGTGAATAGGAATTATTGGGGGGGGCTGGGGTCCTCCCAATCCTACACGTTAGGCATAATCTGTCATAATCTCCAATGAGAAACAGTCAAACAACAAAAAGATGAATGTTGAGAGACATTTTATAAGATACCACTCTAACACTCTACTCAGCTGTTTAAGTAGCAGCAGCGTTCTAACTTGTCTATCCTCTAAAAAAAAAAAAAGCAGATTATTTGGATGCTCTAGTTACACAGATTATTCGGACGCTCTAGTTAGACAGCGATTGTGTAACGGCTTGTTCCTACTATTCCGAAAGAATAGTCCTGTCAAATAAACAAAAACAAATCATGGCCATTAACTTTCTCACAATACATTATCCATGTGGAATAAAATAAAATAAAGTGCCAACACCAGCCTCGTTATCTAACTGAGCAAACAGCCAAAATACTTCCACGCTTATAAAGCGGAGTTTTACTCTCCTGTGAAAAGCCTCTCCTTTTCTATTCAAGCCTTTATAAAGGACTCTATCGCCAATCTGGTCCCTGAAAGATTAACTTGTGTTTTGTGAACACCGAAGTAACCTGCCAAATTACAAAGTCTCAGTCGTTAATATGTCTAACAAATTACAAAAAATGACTCAAGACACACTTTCACAAATGATTAGAAACTGGTCCGTTTGCGTCAGTGGTGGCGTCACAGCTTGTTCCCGCCCACTGCACGCGACTGGTGTTTACTTATATCAGCTGTTAGCATCGCCTCAACGTTTAAGCACCAAACTGGTCCGTTAACGACGACTGAAAAATCTTACTTTAGATACGCTGTTTGCTGCGCTAAGAAGTTTGTTAGCCAGCTGGTACCAGCAGTACCCTGAGGCTTCAAACTCCGCTAGCATAAATGCTAATCCCTCTGTATATACAACGACATAAAAACTGCATACATACATATAAAACTTTGGTTACACTAACCTCAGGAGGTGGGAAATGCGACTTGAAATACATCAGAGAGAATAAAATTCTAAATGACTTACGGAGCTCAGTTTGCGTCCGGCACAAAAAATTGTGGTTGTGCTGTTTCACGGTGTTGTGGTTGTGGTGTGTCACAGTGTTGTGGTTGTGCTGTGTCACAATGTTGCCTTCCTCAGCTAAGGAACCATTCGATGCTGCCTTAAAAATTTGGCCAAATTAAGGGACTTCAATAGATAGCATTTTTAAGGTATCTAAGAATTAGGGGACCTCAGTAGGCAGCATTTTTAAGGTATCTAAGAATTAAGAAAACACACCTATAATCTATTTAGACAACACACTAGGTTTTCAAACACACCTATAATCTCTGGTTCAACCTCTGGGACTGAGGTTGAGGACAACCTGCATGTAAAAAGGAATTAAAAAACTGCTAACAACAAAGTATGGGGTGAAAATGAAGCCACACAAGAGATGAGGAAAAGCAAAAGTTCTACTATAACAGACTCAACTAATCACAGTTACAGTTTGATTAGTTGAGTCTGCTCTCCCCTTTGCTTGAAGCTTGGATACACACTGTCTCAACAGATTCGAATCATTCCATTCTGGTGTTTCATTCCAGTCTGGGAACTGCTGTTTATCCTCCTCTCAATCTCATAGTTATTTTAGTGTTTGTAATGGGGGCAGAGACCCTCCACATATCATTTAAAGCCTTGGATCTCCACACTCCACCTTGAAAAATTTTCTCTACTACAAAATTCTAAAAGAACTCATTCAAATATTGAGTATCAGGACAAAAATTAACATTTGAGAATGAATACATAATACTTTCTGAAAGTGTGTCTATGTTGCGTGTGTGTGTGCGCGTGTGTGCATGGGTGTGATTGTGTGTCTGTGTGTGATTGTGTGTGTTCTTGTATGGGGGGTTCACACATTGGTCACTGCGTGTTACTAGCCCTTGTTAGTGCTTGTTAATGAAGATGCTGTTGGCTGGTGGTTTAGAGGTGTCAGCCTGCCCAGCCAGAGGAGTGATGAGTGTTAAACCTCCAGCAGCACCGCTGGTGATGATCCATCCTCTGGTGAAGATCCACTCGCTTGTAAAGATCCATCCTCTGGTCATGATCCACCCTCTGGTGATGCTCCATCCTCGGGTGATGATCCATCCTCTGGTAAAGATCCACTCTCTGGTCATGATCCACCCTCTGGTGAAGATCCACTTGATGGTGATGATCCACCCTTTGGTGATGATCCATCCTCTGGTGAAGATCCACCCTCTGGTGATGATTTAATTCTGCATGCTCACGTGCCTGTCCCCCCAGACAGACCCACACAACAGCAGCTCAATGCTAATGACCTGCCAGACGAATGGAGTGAGTGGAGGTGGTGGCTGACAAACAGTGAACGGCAGATGGGCTAAAGTCTGTAACTGCACACCTATAAAATGTCTCTGTAAGGCAGATGTACCTAATAAAGTGCCTCGTTAACATAGATAGATTATTGGTGCTTATAATAAAGTTTCTCATTAGCATAAGTAGTGGATAGGTGTTTTAAATAATTCTTCTTATTAGCATAGGTAGTGGATAGGTGTTTCTAATAAAGTTTCCTATTAGCATAGGTAGAAAATAGGTGTTATTAATAAAGTGGCTCATTAGCATAGGCAAATGATAGATATTTCTAATAAAGTGGTCTGTTACCATAGGTAGAGGAGAGGTGTTTCAAATAAAGATTCTTATTAGCATAAGTAGAGTAAAGGTGTTTCTAATAAAGTTTCTCATTATCATAGGCAGAGGAGAGGTGTTTCTAATAACGATTCTCATTAGCATAGGTAGAAGAGGTGTTTCTATTAGAGTCTCTCATTAGCATAGGTAGAGGAGAGGTGTTTCTAATAAACTGGTCAGTGAGTGTGTAGTGTAGATATTCTGAACCTGAGGCAAGCAAGATTTTCCCTTCTGAAAACTCATCTTGCCTTAAGGTGCAGTAAGTAAAACCTTTCCTTTAAAGCCAACAAAATACTGGGAAAAATCAATATCAGCTAATGCTGGTAGTAAAGTATAGTAATGTGGAGGTATGCCCCCTGGCAGCTGGAGGGCAATGGGAAAAGCACACTGTCTCTCCTCCACCACCAGAAGCACACTGCACCTCTCTCTCCTCCACCTGCCAGAAGCACACTGCACTTCGCTCTTGTTTAAACACCACAACAATCCCCAGTGATGAGAGTCCCCTGTTGTCTGACACTACATTTGCAGACTGCAGCAGGACAGTTTCAGGAGCAGACAGGACAACCCTGTGGGTAAAGCTCTTAAACAGATCTCTGTCTGCCGGGGACAGAAGTTTACGTTTGCTGTGTGGGAGACAAAGGCTTGTTAAAAGTTTCCTCAGTACCCTGAGTACTTTAAATCTTAAATGAACGTGGGTGCAAGCTGCAAAGTACAGTAGTGTGTGTGTGTGTGTGTGTCTGCATGTTAGTGTATATGTGTATGTGTGTGTATGTGAGTGTATGTATGTGAATGTGTACATATTATGTAATGGTTTCCAGAACTCCTGAGAGGAAGCCTTGTAATGACTGTCCCTGAACAGGATGGTTGTGTGGTATAAATAATGCAGAGTAATGGCGATTAGACAGACTCGATGAGTACAGCACCTATTAGTCACTCAGTGTATACATTAGTGTATATCTCAGTGTATACGCCAGTGTATATCTCAGTGTATACATTAGTGTATATCTCAGTGTATACCTCAATGTATACGGCAGCGTATATCTCATGTGTATACCTCAGTGTGTACCTCAGGGAATACCTCAGTGTATATCTCATGTGTATACCTCAGTGTGTACCGCAGTGTATATCTCAGTGTATACCTCAATGTGTACGGCAGTGTATATCTCAGTGTATACCTCAGTGTATATCTCAGCATATACCTCAATGTATATCTTAGCCCTTGAAGTTTTACTTCCGTATTCCTCACCCTGCCCTTTTAAAGATATATTTTACAGGATGTTTTGTTAACACCATTAATAAGCTTTAAACCTCAGATAGCTTTGTTTACAGTCCTCTCATTTGTAAACAATATCCTGAAATCCTCCATGTAGTAGGAGATACCGTTGACTCAAAGCTCCTGGAAGTAATACACAGGTAGTCAGTGTAATAACAGACAAGTCTCTGAAAGTTGTCCTGGCCATGGCTGTGGAAGTTGGAGTAGGAGGAGCCTGCTGATTTCTGCACATTCCAGGGTCTTTGCACATCACATGACCTGGGTCTGCTGGCAGGAACCAAGCGAGAAGAACATGTGCTGTTCTGAATAAGAACATGTGCTGTACTGAATAAGAACATGTTCTGAATAAGAATAAAAACACGTGCTGTTCTGAATAAGAATAAGAACGTGCTGTTCTGAATAAGAACATGTGCTGTTCTGAATAAGAACACGTGCTGTTCTGAATAAGAACACAAGCTGTTCTGAATAAGAATAAGAACATATGCTGTTCTGAAGAAGAACGTGCCGTTCTGAATAAGAACACATGATATTCTGAATAAGAATAAGAACATGTGCTGTTCTGAATAAGAACGTGCTGTTCTGAATAAGAATAAGAACACGTGCCGTTCTGAATAAGAACGTCCCTTTCTGAATAAGAACACGTGCCGTTCTGAATAAGAACACGTGCTGTTCTGAATAAGAATGTCCCATTCTGAATAAGAACATGTGCCATTCTGAATAAGAACACGTGTTGTTCTGAATAAGAATAAGAACACGTGCTGTTCTGAATAAGAATAAGAACACGTGCCATTCTGAATAAGAAGAAGACGTGGGAATGAAATTGCAGGCATGTTGCATCACTGTTAGATACAATGGGATCAAATATGCTGCAGCTTCCTGCCCTGCGTTACTAACAGCAGCAGAGCTTATCACTGTGCTTTTGTTTACTGTGGTTTTTGTGACATAAGTCTCTGGTTACAGATTAACCATCGTCATGATTTCTTGTCAATAATAATTTTTTTTTTTAATGAAAAGTATTTTTAGGTTGTTGTGTTGTTTCATTTTCTAAATTGCCACGTGTTAGGATTATTCTACAGCCAGTATATACACACTGAGCAGGGCAGTGCTGGCTAATTCCTATGTAATTAACAGCACTGAGAAAAGTGCTGATTGTAGCTTGAAGGTGATGGATCTGTGCACTTGTGCAGAGTGACAGCGAGATCAGTGTGTTGTTACAGCTTCTGCTGCACTTCTGGAGGGCAGATCCCGGAGCCCAGGCGCGTGTGGTCCTTCAGGCCCAAGCCCGGTGCTGCCGTGTCTTTCTCACTCCCGGGCCCGGAGCGGCACAGTCGAAGCCGAACAAAGCTGGATAAACGACTACACGCCGTTGCATACTGATCAGCTCAGGCTGTGCCGTGCAACACGTACAGAGTTTGAATTTTTCCTCCTCGGGAATCCGTAGCAGCCTGGTTTTCTGACCAAATATTCCACCTGTCAGACAGTGGGAGAAAGCAGAGGTCTGTTTCCTGTTCCTCTCTCTGAGCTGAAGGATGAGGCAATGGATAGTTTAACAGTCCTGCCACAGCTTTAATCCAACAATCTTCTAATTGTCTGCCCATTTCTACAATGAAGGTGCAGCACTTCAAACTTGTCTTCACATAAAGACTGCAGGGATGAGATCGCATTCCGTCCGCTGTTAACGTAGAGCAGCTGACGGCCAAACCACGGAGCCCCTCAGCTGCTTTGGACAGGAGTCTTAGCTGCAGGCACCGTGTTTGCTGTGGTTTCGAGGACTTGCCCATAGATCTGTATGTGTAGTGTGTTTGTTAGTGCAGCAGGAATGAGACAGACCTTCAAACTGCAGGAGGGAGAGAGAGAGAGAGGCAAAGAGAGTGGAAGGGAGAAAGATGGAAGGACAGAGTGGGGAGAAAATTAAGTGAAAGCAACACAGAACAGAGAGAGACAGAAGGGAAAGGTGAGGGAGACAGAAGGGAAAGAGGAAGGAGACAGAGAGAGAGAGACAGGGAGAGAATATGAAAGTCACCCTTGTTGTGGCGTCACTCCCTGTCTCACCCTACCCGCCGAGTGAGGCAGGTAAAGTCAGAGAAAGGACAAAACGTCCTGTTTTTAATCTGGAGAATCCCTGTGGCCCCTGGGAAAGAGCACCTTACCTGGAGAGGCAGAAATATCACCTGCTGCGCTGCTGTTCATTGGACCTTTTAAGAATCACGTTCAGAGCAGTGTAACAGTAACAGTAAAAGTGTTTCAAGCTGTGTAACTGTAACAGTGTTCAGAACTGTGTAAAAGTAACAGTAAGAGTGTTCAGAGCTGTGTAACAGTAACAGTAAGAGTGTTTAGAGCTGTGTAACAGGAAGGCTGGTACAGAGCAGTATTTTCTCTCCACCTGCTCCTTCTCCAAAGGACATGCTGTCACTGGGGAATATCAGCGATTTCCCTGTAGACGCCTGGCCACACTGTCTTATGCTATTCCATTATGCCTGACTTTAATAAGCTAATTAACTCCCACCATTACAGGAATACATTGAAAGTCAGATGCAGTTAAAATGACATTTAAACAAAATAAAAGAGAGAAAGATTATTCTTTGAGCTTTCAGACCTACATAACATCAAATACCATGGGGTTTAACTACACTAATGTAGTCCATTTTCATGAACAATAACAAACACTATTCACTCATATTAGCCTTCTTTTGAGCACATTTATATTATTACAGGTAATTGCAGATTATGGCGAGACTGTTGCTAAGCTACACTGTTGACAGAAAGAAAACATTTTGAATTAAAACACAAAGACAGAATTATAAATCAAAAGACAATGAAGAATTATTCAACATCAGCAGAGAGTCAGTGTCACAGACCACTGGTAACTTCACAAAACCTACTAGAACATAATATTGTTTATAGAATAATGACATATACTAATATGTCGAATGTCTGTTATTACCCTCCATTTTCTATTGGTAGGTTCTGTGTGAAATGCTTTAGAGAGAGACACGTCTCCCATTCATCCACTCAGTGGACAATCTGTTTCCATGGAAAAACATGATGCACTTTCAACTGTCAGTCAGAATATGATGGATATCTAATTCAGATTCGCAATTCACATTCAGCAGACAAATGTTAGCATACAAACGTTAGCATACAGCGGTGAGAATGAGCATCACCAGACCTTGGGCAGACCTTCGCAGGATCTTACCTCACCTCTGTCGTGGTTGTGTATAGGATTTCAGGATTTTTCTAGAATGTTTTGCTCCATTCACGCTGCCTTACTTATCTGTTTTTCTAAGTGTCATAAAGTCAGCTGTCAGATCTGGAACGGGGAGTGTCTGCCGTGGGGAAGCCCCTCCTTTGCTCGGCCATGTGCTGTTTGGGAATGCGGTACTCCCAGCGTGGTCTGAGTGGGCGTGGTCTGAGTGGGCGTAGCCTGGGTGGGCGTGGTTTGGCAGTGCAGCAAGCTGCAGGCTGGGCAGGCTCAGCACATTAGAGGAAATTGCCTCCAATTAGTCGCTTGGCAAGTGGGTCGCACTTCCCGCCTGTAATTTTGCCCTCAGGGCTGTATTTATTCCCGCTAAACCTTCTGGGAAATGCGGTCTCTCGAGAAGTGGATGCACAGAGTTTGTTTACCTCCGAGTAATGTGCGGCTGGGGTTTGACTGAGTGAGCTTTTTACTCCAGCTGTGGCCAATAATGATGAGGGATTAAGCGACAGGCGGTAACATGGGCCAATCAGTAGTGAGGATGTCAGTGCTAGTGGCTCACTTTAACTCAGAGGACGGATTTGGAACTGGCACCCATTCTAACATGACTGCCTCTCCTGCACTCGCTGGAGGTCTCGCTGGAGGTCTTTTACTCTCATTCTCTTTTTGTCACACATACTCAAATGCACAGACACACACACACACACACACTCAAACATACACACACACATTCAAATGCACAGACACACACACACAAACTCAAACATACACACACACACACACTCAAATGCACACTCACACAGCCCTGAAGGCTGTTTACTTTGCATTTGCACTCTCTAGCTCCCTCTCCACCACCTCCCCTCTCTTTCCCCCTCTTCTCTCTCATTCTGCTCTCTCTCTCTCTTTCCCCCACTTCTCTCTCCTTCTCTCTCATTCTGCTCGCTCGCTCTCTCTCTCTTTCCCCCTCTTCTCTCTCCTTCTCTCATTCTGCTCTCTCTCTCTCTCTCTCTCTCTCTCTCTCTCAGTCTCTCTCTACACATCTGTTTGCTGACTGCCAGGTTTTTGTCTTTTAGAATTTGTTCACACTGAAATATGGAGTTTGAACAGAGGGAAAGAGTCTTAACATTGTTGGCAAGAAAGAAAAGAGAGAGAGATAGAGAGAGAGAGGAGAGAGAGGGAGAGTGAGATAGAGAGAGAGAGACAGAAGGGAAAAGGGAGGCAGAGAGAGAGAGAGTATGTTACAGTAAAGTGGGTTCAGTCCTCTCTTATTATAAGCAGCTCTGACTCAGAATTTCAGGAAGCAAAGTTGCTTTCTCTGACAGAAACAAACATCCCGTCCTCTTAAACTGAGGTCATAGAGTGTTGAAGAAACAGTGCCGGTTGAATTACTGTTCTACCAATCAGCTCCTCCAGGAAAACTCACATGAATCACTCAAATAACTCAAATCCATTATTCAGAAGCTCAAACAGTCTGATTCAGCATTCCTCCAGAAGAGCAAAAAACTGTTACTAGGCTATGTTTACAAAGTTCTGTGAATGGTTATATAACTAAACACCATTTCTAAACACTGAGGATGTGGACTGTTTTCCAGTAAAGCCAAATCTGCTCGTCCTTTTAAAAATCCTTTTTCAAACAGGCTCCCATTACTCTGTCTAAAGATCCTTTATATTCCCCTAAAACACAGTGATTGATGGTTTGGTTGGTTTTGATGCTAGTTATGCTATTACAAATTCTGGAGACAAGGAGGTATGATGGAGGTAGAGGCACTAAATAGAGCATGATGGAGGTAGAGGCACTAAATAGAGCATGATGGAGGTAGAGGCACTAAATAGAGCATGATGGAGGTAGAGGCACTAAATAGAGCATGATGGAGGTAGAGGCACAGTGTGTCGTTCATCTGTTGTTTGTTCACTGTCATGGGTTGGTGTTCAGATTCTGCCTGTGACTCCGAATGTATGTTGGGGCATTCTGAAATAAACCAGTTAATTTGCATAAATCAGATTAACAAGAAAACCAGAAAACAGAGAATGCAGAACTGGACAGAATGACTAAATGGATCAGCTAATAGAATATCCTTGGTAAATTCATTAACAGACCCTACGGGCATTAATGTTTGATTTAATAAGATGCATGACTTTACATAGTTCCTATATCAGGTGACCTGCTGTCATGTGACAGATTACCCCTCCCGCATCGCTGGCAGCACTGCCACATGAGTCACCCAAAGCCTAGTTTCTGACGCTGTGTAAAACTCGTCACGTTAACCTGCAGTGTGAGGACACGCTTTCATTCCTGCAGTAAAAATAGCCCTGTTGAAACCCGCCCAATCACACAACAGGTGTCCCTGTGGTCCTGAAATCTGGTCATATCACAGTGCGGCAAACGCTGCCATCTTACACACACTACCATCATCTTACACACAGTACTGTCATCTTACACACACTACTGTCATCTTACACACACTACTGTTATCTTACACACACTACTGTCATCTTACACACACTACCATCATCTTACACACACTACTGTCATCTTACACACACTACCATCATCTTACACACACTACTGTCATCTTACACACACTACTGTCATCTTACACACACTACTGTCATCTTCACACTACTGTCATCTTACACACACTACCATCTTTATCAAACGTTCCCTCTGGCACTCAGACTCAGAATAATTAGAGGGACTGGGAAAATATCAGTCTACAAGTGACGGAACATATTTACTTAGGTCCTTTGCATTTTATTCAAGATTTGAAGTGTGAAAGGTGTCGTGAGTGTAGGAATTTGTAGATTGTGTTGTGTGAAAAACCCTTCACACATTGGTAATAAATCTCATTAATGAATCAATTCGTAAAAATAACAGATTTTTTCCTTCAGTGATAGAATTCTGAATTGTGACTGAAGTGAATCAGTGGAATGTAACTATGACATCATAATCATAAGAATTAGGGCTTTAATCTGGGACTGCTGGTTTAACCTGGGACTGTTGGTTTAACCTTGGACTGCTGGTTTAATCTGAGACCGCTGGTTTAGTCTGGAACTGGGACTGCTGGTTTAGTCTGGAGCTGGTGCCTCCTTGGTTCTAGGTGTCTTCAGATAGGTGTGAGGTAGGATTGCTTATCCTGTTATAATAGATAAAGAGAAGAATCCCAGCCCAAATGGTGGGAGCAGATACACAGCATTCCATGAGCACCTCCTCTTGGTACACTGGGAGCTGACAGAGAACATCATGAATTCAGATTGACAACGTGCACTAGAGACACACGTAACAGATATGGAACACTGCTCATCAGTGTTTCATGATTCGTAAGATGGCTCATCAGTGTTTTGTGATTTGTTAGATGGCTCTTCAGTGTTTTGTGATTCGATAGAGGGCTCATCAGTGTTTTGTGATTCGTTAGATGGCTCATCAGTGTTTCGTGATTCGTTAGATGGCTCATAAGAGTTTAATTATTCGTTAGTGCTCATCACTATACTTCAGCCATATGTGTTATCAGTAGTGGCAAAAGTCAATATTATGATAATTATGAAATAATATTCTATGAAGACCTGATGTAAACTTGATTCACTTCTACTAAAGAAACTCTCTCCATGAACTTTGTTAGGTGTGTGAACAGAAAATTCTCAGTTATCACTCACTCACTGGCATGTGCTCACTCCTGTAGTTTACTCTCACTCCTGTAGTTTACAGTCATTCCTGTAGTTTACTCTCCTGTAGTTTACTGTCTCCCTTACATAACCTGTTCTACACAGACATACCAGCCCATTCAAATAGAAGAACATATAGTAACATGAGCCAGTGTGTGTGTGTGTGTGTGTGTGTGTATGCATTCACATAATGACTACTGGACACCATATTAAGACTCCAAGTAAGTGCAGAAGTGTGTGTTTTGTGATAATGAATGGTGTTAACCTCTAGACCTGCGCTATTCACTTCCTGTCTCACTCCAGTTTTTAGGTTGTTCACATTCAATTACTGCAGTCACAAAGTCGCCTCAAGTGTTTCAAGAGAGCGAAGCTTTATGACTCTGTGTTAGGTATTGAGAGACAGAGAGAGAGGAGGGGGTAGAGGTAGAGATGGAGGGAGGGAGAGAGAGAGGGAGAGAGAGATTGACGGATAAAAGATAGAAAGAGAAATAGAAAAGGAGAAACAGAAGAACTAGTGTCCTCGTGGGTGATCGTGTCTGTTCAGGCGTTCGTTGTGTGTCAGTGGGTGAACAGTTTTCATGTGTGAGTGACTGAGAAAAAAATGTGAATCTGAGGGTGTGTATTAGTGAGACTGTGTGTCTGTGAGGGTGTGTGTAAGAAGTGTGTAAAAGTGTAAGTGGTGTGTGTGTGAGGGTAAGCGGTGTGTGTGTGAGAGTGTGTCACTGTTCCCGTGTTCCCAGAGAAAACCCTCTTTGTGACCCTGTTCATTGGTTTGGCGGAGGATGAAGGCCTTGTGTTGTTTTATTCAGCAATTTCTTTCTGAAAGCTCTGCTGTGTGGCCTGATTCAGCTGCTGGGGACTCAATCACAGTGTGGGTTTATTCACCGGTGAGAGTGTGGGGAGATTGGTGAGAGTGTGGTGAGAGTGTGGTGAGATTGGTGAGAGTGTGGTGAGAGTGTGGTGAGATTGGTGAGAGTGTGGTGAGATTAGTGAGAGTGTGGTGAGAGTGTGATGAGAGCGGTGAGACTGGTTAGAGTGGTGAGAGCGGTGAGATTGGTGAGGGTGTGGTGAGAGCGGTGAGATTGGTGAGAGCAGTGAGACCGGTTAGAGTGGTGAGAGCGGTGAGATTGGTGAGACTGTGGAGAGAGTGGTGAGAGTGTGGTGAGAGTGGTGAGCCTATTGCTGTTGTACTTAGGGATCTTTCTGTCGACAGTGCCATGAAGGGTTAAGTGTCAATGTGAGAGCATGTGTATGTGTGTGTGTGTATATGTGTATATGTGTGTGTGTATATATGTGTTTATGTGTGTGTGTATATTTGTGCATATGTGTGTGTGTATATATGTGTATATGTGTGTGTATATATGTGTGTATACGTATGTGTGTGTATGTGAGAGCATGTGTATGTGTGTGTATATTTGTGTATATGTGTATGTGTGTATGTATGTGTATATGTGTATGTGTGTGTGTGTGTGTGTATGTGAGAGCATGTGTATGGGTGTGTGTATGTGTGTGTGTGTGTATCTGAGAGCATGTGCATGTGTGTGTATATATGTGTATATGTGTGTGTGTATGTGTGTATATGTGAGAGCATGTGTATGTGTGTGTATGTGTGTGAGAGAGAGAGTGTGTTTTTACAGGAATATGACTGAATGCAAAACTGTGTATGTGAGAGCACGTGTTTTACAGCACATGTCTGTGAGCATATGTGTGTGTGTGTGATATTCAGTGTGCTGTAGGCTGAAACAAAAAGGTTGAAATAAGCATTTCTAATCTGGGAAGTCAATGTGTGTGACACAAAGAGAAAGAACACAGACACTGCACACACACACACGCAAATGTGCACACACAGACATAGAGAAAGAGGAAATAAACAGATCAGAAAGAGAGGAACAGAAGCAGGGAGAGAGAGAGAGAGAAAGAGAGAGTGGGAGAGAGAAATGCTTGGAGAGAGAATGAATGGGAAGGTGAGACAGACAGTGGGAGGGAGAGAGAGAGAGAGAGACAGTGGGAGTGAGAAAGAGAGAGAGAGACAGATGTTTGAGGAGAGAATGAATGGGAAGGAGAGGGATGAAAAATGCCCAGATGAAGGGTTGATGGAAAGAGGGAGAGAGTGAGAGAGTGAGAAATGGAGAGAGTGAAGGGGGATGAGAGAAGCAGGCAGAGACGGATGAAAGAAAGATGAAAAACAGAAGAGTTTTAAAGTCTTCTTCACACTTAATGATGTCACACAGCAGTCTCTCTCTCTCCCTCCCTCTCTCCTTCCCTTTCTTCATCTGGCTTTTTATTTTTTTTTATTTCTGTCTATGTGTACTACCTCTTACACTGTGGGGGGGGGGGGGGGGGGGGGGGGCGGCGGGGCGCCGGCGCCGGCCCGGCGCGCCCCCGCGGGCCGGGGCGCGCAG
>JAOYMR010000003.1:356623-361623 GCA_025802075.1 Tenebrosternarchus preto
ACACACACACACACTCACTCACTCACAGACAATTTGTCACATTGTGTCCTCTGGCTAAGAAGGGTTGACTTGAAGGGTTGAATTACCTTCTTTTTATATTTTCACGCATTAACAAGAATATACTGTCATCTATTAAACACACACACACACAGGTTGTTGACTGAGCCAGGTGAGTGCTTTATATATACACGCTTGTTAGAAATAATTAGCTTTGCTCAGAATGGAAAACACTGTCTGTAAGCTCCTTATCAGAGCTTATTACCCAGTGCATGTCATGCACGTGCACACACACGCATGCACACACACATACACACACACACACACACTAACGCATACATACAATCATGCACTCACACTCACACTCACAGTCCATCTCTGCGTAAGATTAATTTTTGGGCTAAATACCCAAAAGTAAACATTAGCAAATCCTGCATATGTAACCAGCAAAACCCTTCTGGTACTGAATTAACTATTGTGTTCATTTGCTTCCATCTGGAGTTAAACTAATACTGCAGGTGTCAATTTAGCATTTTACATGTTCAATACTAGATGTGTTAATTCAGCACTCTATGCATTAATTCAGCACTGGAGGTGTTAATTCAACTCTAAAGGAGTTAATTCACTGAAGATGTTCAGCACTCTGTGTTAATTCATCTCTGTGTTAATTCATCACTGTGTTAATTCATCTCTGTGTTAATTCATCACTGTGTTAATTCAGCGTCCCCTGTATATTAAGCCAAAGGTTGAATACATGTTATTTTTTACTCTTTTTCTGCACATATAAATGTCAGGACGTCTGCTGTTTATAAACTTTCAGTATTTATGCTGTTGTTTTTTCCTTGTTTTTTTCTCCACTGCTTGATGTCAGACTGGTTTATACTCTTTGAGGCCCTTCCAAAAAAGCATTTTGATGAATTACAAACACAAACACAGTAGCCAGAGTTTGAGCAAAACTGAACAAATCAGATCATATACACCACACAGGCCTTGCTAAAGTACGATGGATACCTTTTAATTTTAGAATTGATTTTAAGATTCCATTCCCAGTTGTGGAGCCTCTTCACAGATTAGTGCTTGATTACGTTACAAATCGTCTTTTGAAGTTATCCAGCTCTGATTTACTGCATGTTCCAGAAGTGAAGAATCTGCAGAGGAGGTATCATGGTATTCATTAGAGGAACAGGCTCAGGAGATATTTTGAAAAGTCATCTGGATTATTGTTGCTTTTTTTGGCAAATGCCTGTGTCTACATGTTATTATCTTATTATGATACATGTTATTATATTATTGTAATTCATGTTATGATCTTATTATGGTTATATATATATATATATCACATATACATTATCATATATATAAATGTAATTAGCATTAGTCAAAAAGAAAATGAAAACTGACAAGAATATTGAGGAGTTTACAAATGATCTGTTTAGCTGTTTGAAATGATCAGTTCATTCAGAATTATGATTCAGAATTTTGATTGGCTCAGTGGGAGGGAGGTGGAGCTCTGAGAACATCTGTGTTTTTAAACAAACAAAAACATTAAACAAGAATAATATGACATTATTAGTTGTTTCCAGCTCCAGTCCTGAGATACAGCTCATACTCTCCAACCATCTTTATGAGGCTAGTGTGAACAACCATCTTAACGAGGTTAGTGTGAACATCCATCTTAACGAGGCTAGTATGAACAACCATCTTAATGAGGTTAGTGTGAACATCCATCTTAACGAGGCTAGTATGAACAACCATCTTAATGAGGTTAGTGTAAAGAACCATCTTAATGAGGTTACTGTGAACAACCATCTTGATTAGATTAGTGTAAAGAACTATCTTAATCATCTTAACGAAGTTAGTGTAAACAGCTATCATAAAGAAGCTAGTAAAAACTACAACAAAGTTAGCGAAAACTACCATCTTAACAAAGTTAGCAAGATCACCACTTTGATTTGCCCTCAAGTGACATATTGATGGATTTCGATTCAGACTGGCTAAGGTCCTGTTGAGCACTCTGGCTAAGAGCTCTTTATAAAATGATTAAATCAGGACTGTCTGCCTTAATGCTGAAATGTAATAAAACCTTTGGCTTCCTTGTTCATATGCAGGGCTATTGAGTGTGTGTCAAAGCAGCCGCAGGAAGCAGAGCAAACGCTTTTTGGTAGGTGGAGGTCTGTAAAGGGCATGTGCAGTGGAGGGTGGAAGGAGCTCTGTGGTGGGTGGGTGGGTGTAGCTCTATGGAGAGTGGGAGGAGCTCTTGTGCATGTCAGGGGTGGCGGTGAGTGGAGTTTACAGAAGAAGCAAGGAACTGGCTTGTAGCAGGCAGTGAGTGCAGTGTGCCCAGCTGAAGGGACTTCCTTGGCGATTTGCAAGCTGTACTCCCATTCTTGTGTGAGAGCACAATGCCTCGGGTAAATTCTGTCCCGGAAGCAAGTTATGTTCACTTGATCCCTTAGCCTTCTGAACGGGCCAAGGGATCAAGTGAACAAGTAATCCCCACATAACCTGGTAAAGCAATGGAATGGCTCTTAAGATGGTGAAGGGTGAGTATACACTCTTCAAGGAAACAAGGAAGGAAGTCGAACTAGATTAAAAAACAAAAGTCCATCTAGATTAACAAATGAAGTCTAACTATTTTCACAAACAAAGTCCAGATAAATTAACAAATGAAGTCCAACTAGATTAACAAACTAAATCCAGATAGATTAACAAACAAAAGTCCAGCTAGATAAACCTACGAAGCCTAACTAGATTAACAAATGAAGCCCAAATAGACTAACATACATAGTCCAGAAGATGATCACTGCATAAAGGTGCACCTGTGTGTAGACGTTTATATAGTGATTGTACCTTTACATGTATGTATAGCTAATATGTAGCTATACATTTTACACTATATGTTGTAATCCACCACTTTTACCAGTACTGTTGTATTCTGAAGACAGTTCAGACTACAACAGATTGGCTGTAGTGGAGGGACACGTATGAGCATTCTATAAACATTCTATAACACTGTATCAACAGTCTAATAATATGCTAATAACATTGTATCAACGTTCTAATAACATTATATCAGTGTTCTAATAACATTATCAATGTTCTAATAACATTGTATCAACTTTCTGTTAACAGTGTATCAGCATTGTATTAAGAGACCAGCAAAAATACTGCACAGATCAAGAGGAAGAGGGGGTGGAGTCAGTTTGAGAACTCGGAGTGGGTGGATGACAGGTGTGGCTAGTGAGTATGAGACAGGTATAGAGATTTAGCTAACAAACGGGCCCATGGATGTCCTGCAGGCTGTCTGTGTGGACATATCTCAGGAATTTGATCTTTTCCCTGAAATTTGCGATGTCGTTGTTCCAGTCTGGTTCTAGGGAAGATATGAACAGGAAGCTGGGGTTTCCTTCAGCTGTCTCCTCCAGTGAAGTGTGATGATGTTTTACCCAAGAAAACTGTATGATGTCCATTCATGGTGTTTGCATCTCTAATCCACCCCAGTTTCCATATAAGGAGTGTTAGGTCCTTCGCAGGTGACATGTAAGGACCGTGTTCCAGTTCTTTAAAACCAGACTGTAGCCACTTGGAATGAGAAATCAGTCGACTGGGTTAATATTGGACGGGTTTATTAAACTGGTTTAGTTTATTGAACTGGTTTAGTTTATTGATGGTTGCTCAAAAGATTAATTCTGTTTACTTTTACATCAGAGGTTAAATTTAGATGCTGGTAATGATGAAAATCTCCTCTCCTCCCCTCTCCTGTCCTCTCTTCCTCCCCTCCCCTCCCCTCTCCTCTTCCTCTCCTCTCCTCCCCTCTCCTCTCCCCTCCTCCCCTCTCTTCCTCTCCTCTCCTCTCCTCTCCTGTCCTCTCTTCCCCTCTCCTCTCCTCCCCTCCCCTCTCCTCTTTCTCTCCCTTCCTCCCCTCTCTTCCTCTCCTGTCCTCTCTTCCCCTCTCCTCTCCTCCCCTCCCCTCTCCTCTTCCTCTCCCTTCCTCCCCTCTCTTCCTCTCCTCCCCTCCCCTGTCTTCTCCCCTCCTCCCCTCTGTTCCTCTTCCTCTCCTCCTCCCCTCCCCTCTCCCTTCCTCTCCTCTCCTCAGTTTCTCTTCCTCTCCTATCCTCTCCTCTATTCAGTCTTTCTCGATCACCTTTATGTTCTTTTCCTAGACCAACTAAGGTGGATCATTTCTCAGACAGACTTCGATCAGTGTGATTTCATCCCTGCACGTCTGAATCTGTGAGACGTCTCACTCTCTCATGTTTTTTTTAAAATGATTTCAAGCTGAACTCTCTCCAAGGAGCACAATCTTTAATTAAACTTATGCTTTTGCTCGCTCATTCCACACTTCCTCTCTTGCTTTCCCACCTTTTTAAATCTCTCTTGTTTTCTCTCTAACTCATTCGCACACACTCTCTCACTCTTTCATTCTCTCTCTTTCTCTCCCTCTATCATCCTCTTGCTTGCATAGTTGTTATTTACTTCACCCCCAACATTCATTTTCTCTGCTGCCGTAGGGCTTGCAGCTCATTTAAATGCTTCTCTATGATTGGCCTGGCTGCCAGTGATGCGCTGGTCTGTTGGTGCTGTATTATTGTGCACTAAATGATTTTCCTGTTTCTTGTGTTCAACTGTTCTATGAGGCACCTGGGGTTCTGCATCAGTATGTCCAAACTACAGTCTACAATCTTACCGTCCAGCATATAGTCTTACAGTCCAAACTACAGTCTTTCAATCCAGTTTAAAGTCTTGCAGTCCAAACTGCAGTCTTACAGTCCAGTCTACAGTCGTACACTCCAGTATACAGTCTTACAGTACATGCTGTAGTCTTACAATCCAGTAGCCTATGACATCATCATAAATTCTAGCCAATTAAAGTCTGTTGCAAATCCCAGTAAAAAGACTTGTGTTGCATGCATTGAAACATACAATAACTGATTAAAACCATTTGAGTTAGTTTGAGTTTGGTTTACATATGTTTATTACCTGTAACTGGATAAACCACTATT
>JAOYMR010000003.1:364123-368413 GCA_025802075.1 Tenebrosternarchus preto
TCTCCATCTCTGTGTCACACTCTCCATCTCTCTATCTCTCCAACTCTCTCTGTTCATCTGTCTCTCCCTCCTTCTCTCCATCTTTGTCACAGAAACTAATAGGCTTCTCATTCTCTCTCAGTTTCTCTTTCTCTCTGTTTCTCTCTGTTTCAAAGATGTTTTCCTTTCTTTATTGCATGGGTGCAGTCCAGAGTCACTTTCATATTTAAATGTTATAACGCCTTGAACAATGTGGAGGCGTTTGGATTGGAAAGACGATGTGTTTTGCACTGTGGAAGGAGAGTTGATTTTCTCTTGTCTCTGGACTCTCAGGATAGGTTTTAAATGATGTGAAGTATTGTACTGATTCATTTTAATACTGATTATTTTTTATTCTAGAGTGTGTAGTAGAGTGTGTTGGAGTGTGTTAGAGTGCGTGTTAGAGTGCGTGTTAGAGTGAGTTCAGAGCGTCGTTCTGACACCACTGTAGCCGTATCCACTGTGACTGCATCTACTGTAGCCATATACACTATATCTGTATGCCCATTGTTTCACCACTGTAGCCATATACACTGTATCTGTGTCCCCACTGTAGCTATATACACTGTATCTGTCTCACCACTGTAGCCATATACACTGTATCTGTGTCCCCACTGTAGCTATATACACTGTATCTGTATCCCCACTGTAGCCATATACACTGTATCTGTCCCCACTGTAGCTATATATATACTGTATCTGTATCCCCACTGTAGCCATATACACTGTATCTGTATCCCCACTGTCTCACCACTGTAGCCATATACACTGTATCTGTATCCCCACTGTAGCCATATACACTGTATCTGTATCTCCACTGTCTCACCACTTTAGCCATATACACTATATCTGTATCCCCACTGTGTCCCCACTGTAGCCATATACCCTGTATCTGTATCCCCACTGTGTCCCCAATGTAGCCATATACACTGTATCTGTATCCCCACTTTAGCCATATACACTGTATCTGTATCCTCACCGTAGCTGTATTCACTGTATCTGTGCCCCCACTGTAGCTGTATTTTGGGCCACCTGGTCCTTCATCTGCAGGTCTTTCTGCCACACTCAGCAAACATGCTTCACATTTCCTGTCATGTGACTAAGTAACATCTTTCAGCTTCATTTTCAGTATTATCTAATGTGTAAATATATAACTTGTAAATATTATGTAAAATGTAAATATATAACATGTAAATATCTAACATATAAATATATAAAATGTAAATATGAAACATTTAAAATATGTAAAATATGTTCACATTTATTATTTGAAAAGAGTCGTCTGTTGGTGGTAAATGTTCACACTATTAAATCTTAACATTATTTATTTTATGAACTATATGTAATGTAATGTGATATAGTGGCAGATTCCATGAACAGTATATCTAAAAACCAAATTCCAGCTGAACCCTTATTCAGTTTGGACTCAGGACAGTGAAACATTCAGGACAGTGGACATTCAGGACAGTGGTTGTAGCTGAACTAGAATGTATTGTCTTATAAAGTCGTTTATTACCGTTCTGCTGTACTTTTCCCAATGTAAACTTTACAGACCTTATGTCTGGAATAGGTTTACAGTAAATGTTACGGTTTATGTATACTGTGTTTATGTTAAGTATGTTTATGTCATGTATGTATACTATGTTTATGTTAAGTATGTTTGTCATGTATGTATACTGTGTTTATGTTAAGTATGTTTATGTCATGTATGTATACTGTGTTTATGTTAAGTATGTTTATGTCATGTATGTATACTGTGTTTATGTTAAGTATATGTTATGATAAGTAAGAGTTGGTGAGTCCACATGAGTTGCCCTTCACACGCCTCAGCAGCCCGATCTGTGCACAGTTCAGGGAAGATTTCAGTGGTAAAGCTACAGCTAGCAGTTAACCTCAGGCCATGTATTCAGAAAGATAAAGAAATGTTTAAACATGTGTTTGTGTTGGTTGAGGTGTGTGTGTGTTTGTTTTGTGTGTGTGTGTGTGTGTATGTGTGTGTAATTGACCTCTCATTTCTCTTATTTCTTTAAGAGCCTTTCTGGCAGCAATTCCAAGATCTCCCTCCCTCTCTCTCTATCCCTCCCTCCCTCACACTCCCTCCCTCCCTCTCTATCCCTGCCTCTCTCTCTATCCTTCCTTCTCTCTCTTTCCCTCCCTTTCTCTCTCCCTGCCTCTCTGAGGGGGAGGGCTTGAGGAAGAGACAGACATGAGTTTCATTTTTCCAGTACAGGGTATCAGTTGCTTTTGTTATTGTCTTCAGTTTCTTTTCATGCGTTTTCTAGGTTTGTCCTCTTGGTAGTAGATGTAGATGTGGTAGATGTAGATGTAGTAGATGTAGTGGGTTGTTAGGACTTTTGTTTCTTGCAGATAAAGGCTTCATGGTGAAAGGAGTCTGGTTCTGATTGGTCAAGGTGGTATCAGTATTTGCAACATCTTTTCTTGACATGCAGCAGGAGTGGAAATCTGCCTGTTTCAAACAGGAAACATTCTCGTTTACCTGCAGGACATCTCTGCAGAGTTCAGGATGCAGTGATTCTGAAGGTGTTTTATTTCAAATTTCATAGACTTCTATTCACTCAAGAGCCAGATTTCTCTCTCTCTCTCTCTCTCTCTCTCTCTCTCTCTTTTTCTCTCTCTCTCTCTCTCTCTCTCTCTCTCCCTCTCTCCCTCCCTCTCTCTCTCTTTCTCTCTCTCTCCTCTATTGAGGGATATACTGTACTTTAGAAAGATGGTGAGAAAACATTTCTCTCTCTCTCTCTCTCTTTCATGGGTGTCATAGTAAAGCTCTAACCATGTTTGACAAGCAGAGAAAAGAATCAGGACGGAGGGAGGGAGGGAGGGAGGGAGAGTATGTGTATGGGAGGGAGGGAGGGAGGGGTCGTGACCCGATGATAACCGTTAATCTCAGCAAACATTAAATACTCAACGGAAAAAAAAACTGTTCAAAAAAGACAGAATCCGAAAAAAGTCAAGAAACATGTAGTCTGAGATGTATTTAGTGCACTCTTAATGACACTATTAATGCACTATTGTTTTCTAATTAGTCAATTAACTGATAATTGATGTTAATACAAATCAATAATTTAGATAAACATATATAAACATGAATTTTGTACATTAGCAAAGCAGTTTTTAATCTTTTAGCAGTTTTAGAGGCATATTCACTATAGCTTCTTTCTGTGTGAGATGGGTTTGGATGTTGTGTCATATATGATGTCATACTTACATTTACATTTATGGCATTTGGCTGATGCTTTTATCCAAAGCAACTTACAATTGTGACTGAATACATCTTGAGCAGTTGAAGGTTTTAAGGGCTTTTGCTCAGGGGCCCAACAGTGGCAACTTGGCAGAGATGGGGTTTGAACCAACAACCTTCTGATTACAAGTGCCTTAACCAGTAAGCTACCACCACCCACCCGCTCATATGTGATGTCAAAAACAATTCATGAGGTTCTGGGGTGCTAGAAGCGGGCGCCCGCCCCCTCAGTGCCCGCCTCCTCAGTGCCCGCCCTCTCAGTGCCCGCCCCCTCAGTGCCCGCCCCCTCTGCGCTCGCCCCCTCAGTGTCCTCTACACAACTGCCAGTCTGACCAACCTGGCACAGGTGGTGAAGCTCCATCAATAACCATCTGATAGATGTGTGAGAGGAGAGAAAATGCAAAACTCAAGGCAATGCATAAATTCCCAGGACAGGGAAGAGACAATCAGTTCCCTGATTGTGGCTCCTGTGATTAACTGTGGAAATCATCAGTTAATCCAAATATTACAAATGGGAAAAGCACAAATGATGCAGGAGGTTTTTACTGAATCCATGAGCAGATGGTTGGACTCCCTGTGCCAGGAACATTTAATGAGCAGCTATTTACACCACAGTACAGGACTCTGCTGTATGGACACCATCATATGATTACTTCATATAAGACATGATACATACACACACACACACACATGTACATGCATGTGCAGACATGCACATACACACACACACACACACAATCTGTAATTTTACTTTTTAATGTTGCCACAGATTTCATGACGTGTGTATCAGAGCTGATCTAAAGTGGGGTGTTACTGGACAGATTTGGCCTGAGGCTGTAGAGCATTTCAGAGTTCATGAAAGGAGGAGAGGAGAGGAGCGGGGAGGAGAGGAGAGGAAAGGAGAGGAGAGGAGAGGGGAGGTGAGGAGAAGAGAGGAGAGGAGAGGAGATGAGAGGAGATGGGAGGAGAGTAGAGGGGAGTATAGGATAGGAGAGGTGAGGAGAGGAGATGAG
>JAOYMR010000003.1:377802-391194 GCA_025802075.1 Tenebrosternarchus preto
TATATATATATACACAAATATATACACACACACACACTTACACCATTAGTCCCACCTGTACCTTCACTGTTATGACTGATGCAAATGAATACATTTCCATCAAATGAATACATATCTATTCAATTTTGTTGTCTTTCTCAAATCTCATTATGACTGTTCATTAAAAGATAATATAGTACATCAGATCAAAAGATGGGAAGACTAACTGTTCTTCAGACTAACTCAAATCCAGCCTCTATTTTTTAACTGTTCTTCAGACTAACTCAAATCCAGCCTCTAGTTTTTAACTGTTCTTCAGACTAACTCAAATCCAGCCTCTAGTTTTTAACTGTTCTTCAGACTAACTCGAATCCAGCCTCTAGTTTTTAACTGTTCTTCACACTAACTCGAATCCAGCCTTTAGTTTTTAAAGAAACTCAAAATTCTCTTCATGATTTGAAATCAGTGTTGGTGCATTAAATATGGATACGATGTTTACAACCATGGAGTGGAGTGATGCAAACCTGTACAATGGTTCTAAAGTCTTAATGAAACTATAACAGATGGAAGACCAGAAAATCATTCTCATTACAAAAAGGTTTTAGGACTTCATAAATACACAAACACACACACATACACACACACACACACTACCTTTCTCGTATGTTTTTTCTCAGGTACATACCTGACCCATGAAGCTAAGGGTTCAGACGATGCCCCAGATGCAGACACAGCCATCATCAACGCCGAAGGTGGCCACTCTGGGGCCGACGACAAGAAGGAGTACTTCATCTAGACGCTCGCCCTTCACTCCATACGTACCTTCTCCCCTCGCTTCAGTTCCTTTCAGTCGGCGAAAAGGAGGATGATGATGATGAGGAAGAAGGACAAGTGAAAAAATTAAACAAAAAGAGAAAGTGGAACTGCAAAAAGAGAACAGTTTCAGTCTGAGTTCAACCAGGAGAGCAGCTCTGCACTTATAAAAGGGTTCATTCCTACACCCAAGCCCATATACATACAGTACCTGCACACACACACACACACACACGTTCATGCACATCCCCGTGACCCCATGTTTAAGGTCAACAAAGGCAATATGATGGTAACAGCTCAGTACTGGCCACAATGATCACATTTACAGTCATCCACATCTCACAGTGATCACATTTACAGTCACCCACATCTCCCATAAACACACCTGTATGCATGTAAACTGGCAGGACACACATAGAAACATTTTTACATTTAGACCATTAACACATCTCTTTTATCTGTGCTTCAGCCTCCCCTTCTTTCATTAAATGACTTACCCTCTTACACACACTTACACACACTCACACACACTCATACATACTTACACACCCTGAAGCAAAGACGTCCAATTAAAGCATCCAGTCATTCTTGCCTTATAGAGCTGATAGCAAGTTCTGTAACAGACAACACTGCAAAATATCTCACACCATTCAGCAATACCCCCCCCACACACACACAAACACAAAGACAGAAAAACTGGCAGATACACAAACCAACACCCCAAACCAACACACATGCATGTACACACACACAAACACACACACACAGAAACCGGCAGATACACAAACCAACACACATTGCATGCACACACATACACACACATGCATGTGCATACACACACACAGAAAAGCAGGCAGGAAGACAAACACACACACACACACACACAATACAATCATGCAAAAACAGTGTGTCTGATATACTGTATGGGATCCAAGTATTAATGTATAAATATATATATATATGATTATATAGCATTGTTTTTACATGAATGATGGTTTGGTGTGCTGTAAATATACTCTCTCCTATACTCCACCCACAGTTCTCTCTTTCAATTCTCACTCTCTCCTCTGTCAGTATCTCTCACTCTCTCCTCTGTCACCATTTCTCACTCTCTCCTCTGTCACCATCTCTCACTCTCTCCTCTGTCACCATTTCTCACTCTCTCCTCTGTCACCATGTCTCACTCTCTCCTCTGTCACCATCTCTCACTCTCTCCTCTCTCTCCATCTCTTACCCCTTCCTCTCTCTCCATCTCTCACTCTTTCCTCTCTCTCCATCTCTCACTCTTTCCTCTCTCTCCATCTCTTTTCCTCCTTCTCTGTTTAACTCTCAGATGATTTTTTCTCACTTTCTGTCTCTCACTTTCTCTGTCCTTCTCTCTCTCACTCTTTCTATATCTCTTTCTCACTCTCTCTGTCCTTCTCTCTCTCACTCTTTCTGTATCTCTTTCTCACTCTCTCTGTCCTTCTCTCTCTCACTCTTTCTATATCTCTCACTCTCTCTGTCCTTCTCTCTCTCACTCTTTCTATATCTCTCACTCTCTCTGTCCTCTCTCTCTCCCTTGTTTTCTCACTCTATCTCTGTAATCCTCTAACTCTCTGTGCATTTCTCTCTCTCTCTCTCATACTCCAGTATATATTCTAAACACCTGCCTGGTTTTCTTACATTTATGTGAAAATGCATCAAGTTGAAAAAAAAAGATAAATGGAGTAAGAAACACAATGTTGCTATGGAAACTTCAGTACTGCAAATATTTGTATGAGTTTTTGGTTTCTTCCAGTTGAGTTTCTGGTGTAATTTTGGTGCTGCAGTTTCCTGTGTCAGTTGTCATCTCAGGAATAATAATGATAATAATAATAATAATGATGATGTTGATGAAGAAGAAGAAGAAGAAGAAGATGATGATGATGACGATGATTATTATTATTATTATTATTTATAAACATTATGAAAAAGCATCTGTTCGTCACACCTAACATTAGCCTGGTACGTGCATCTCATGACATCACTTCCTGTGATCAATTAACATGCTACACCTTTGAGAAATTACATCACTTCCTGTGATCAGTTAACATGCTACACCTTTGAGGAATGGCATCACTTCCTGTGCTCGAATGACTCAGTTAAAGCAGGGTAAAACTGCATGTGAAAACAAAGTCAAAACAAACAAGAATCTCCACTCTTCTGTCTACTGTACTGTCTCTCTCTCTCTCTCTCTCTCTCCCTCCCCTTATGTCTTTGTTTTCTTGTGTCAGACATGCTAAATCCAACCACTCCAGTGTTACTGACCTGTGCAGGTAACCTCACGACGACTGCAGGTGATGGGTGATGTTATGAAGAGCAGTGCACCAGCGTCACCCTGGGCCTACGCACATGTACAGTGTTCTCTGAGATGGACATTACAGCCACTTTGACAACTACTAACTTTAATTTTGGCTCAGATGCAGTTTAGTGCATTTTTATAGTGGAACTAGTGGAGTCGTGCTTCTGAAATAGATCAGGGTGATGTACGACGTAACCTTCTCACAGGAAGCTCTGGGTAGTTGTGCTTCCTGTGTGTGGACCTTATTCTCTATAGAACTGATCCATCCCAGCAACCACGTGACCATGCTACCGTGCCCTGCCTCTGCTTTGCTTAAGCGTTAGGGCACGAGCGCTTCTGCTGTGTCCGCCCTCTACTACAGTATAGACTGCCCTTACCTTGGACCTAACGTTTGCTGTTACAGCCCTTTGTCACTAGAGGTCGCATTCTCTTTATCTCTTGAGTCATTTCTCTCTCTCTCTCTCTCTCTCTCTCTCTCTCTCTCGTCTTTCTCGTACAGGTAGCAGAATTTGTGATGCACCTTATGTTAGTGGTGGATCATTTCAGCGACTAATTTCTGAGTTATGTTGATGTATTTTTCCTTTATGTAGCTGTGCATAAGTCTTACGTGTAAACTTTGGTTTAATGTTTTTTTAATATGGTGTTTTAGATTTGAAGGTGTAGAGGACAGGTTTCTGTGACTCAAGTGTTTTAAAATCAGCCTTTAAAAAAATTATGTAAATAGTGTTGCCTTGAGCAGTCTTCTCTATTTGACACTTCAAGAGCGCACTCTCCACAGTACCACACACAAAATCGTGTGTGTGTTAGTGTGTAACATGTTCACGGCAGTATCGTTTCCAACAGACGAAGAAAACACAAGCATTGTTTATTTTACCGTCTATGCGTTATTTTTGAATGACAAGTCTTCCTTTCCAATAAATATTCATATCTCATGGATCTTGTGATGTTTATGTTGAGTTGTGTTATGGCTGATGATGTCATCGAAGCAGGACACCGCTGAACACGTCATTGTGGGTTTCGTTAGGTCTCTTTGAAGGGTCTGTATTTGCTTTTTGTTTTAAAAAGTTCAGTTGTTAACTTCAAATAAACGTGCATATTTGGGTTAACCTCATTTATATTGTTGTTATTAATCTCTCTCCTTCTCTCGCTCTCCTGGGAAAATGTATCAGTGTATTAGGGAACTAACCCTAACCCTTGTGCTGATATGCAGGTTATTATAAGTGTCTTAAGAGTTTCAGACTTGGATAAAAGTTCGTTCTCCATTTTCTTTATGTCATCACCGCCCCAAGGATTGTATAATAGATTATACAGGTAACACCGACTTTCACACACGACTCAGGTCGTTCCAATAATCGGTACAGATATCTATCGCTGATGTTTCCGCTCTGACATTGAAAGGCATCAAAGGACGATAGCATAGAGACGAGCACTTCACCGTCGCAGTACCGCGTACTGCCACTGCTGAGTGGAAAGCGCTGTTACCTTTCGAAATAATGAAAAACTGATACTTGCAATTTGCACCGCGTGAGAAAGAGAGAGAGAGAGTGAGAGAGAGAGAGAGAGAGAGAGAGAGAGAGAGAATATTCTCTGAGGAATTGTCTCGTTAATGAAGGAACGGAACGAAACCGCGAACACGCCAGCGACCGAAGCAAAGGAGACGACACGTACAATGTGAAAGAACCGAGACGCGTCAAAATGGACCATCAGACAGGACAGGATCAGTAGGGCTGTTAGCTAAAGGATTTAATATCACACAGTCACTGGAGAGTGAAATCTGAATTGATGAATTGATTAATTGATGGTTTTTCCACCAGCGGTGGAACGGACGCGTGCGACTGCACGGATTTACACGCGCGCGGCTCAACCATGACTTGGATTTGGATATTAACTTTGGCCATCGGTATAAACGTTAACGAAGGTAGGAGACAAATCCCGTTTTCACCTCATAAATAAAATATGTGCTGGCATCAAAAATAACATAAGTAGGTTTTTTTCTGTCCCTTTGTGATTGTTTGTCATTAACACTTCAACTTCCATTGTTGAAGTTATATTATGTTATGGGCTTTTCAGGCGTTGTCTTGGCCCTATATGTAGACAGCTGTAGCCAGTCAACTATCATTCAGGCTATACACGGTTTGTGTGTGTGTGTGTGTGTGTGTGTATGCAAGAGACAGAGAACTTGTGCAAAGGCATATCGTGACCTTTACATTTTATTCTGCATTCAAAGAACACTTTAATTAAAATATATTTTGGAATATATATTCATAATATCGTTCATAACCTACTTTAAAATGTAAATTCGGCTGTGGTCTGTGATGACCATTATCAATTCACATCAGCATTCATGTTTGAGTGTTTGTGCGCGCTTGTCTTTCGCCAGACCAGCGCGCGCAGACCCCTTGACTACGGTTAAAAGAGTCTCGTGCCGATTCACTTGGTCTCGCGCGCACGATTGTGCTTAGCGCGTGGTGGCCGAAGAGGCACAGCACCTTGAGCGCGGACTTGACAGTGATTTTACGATTGAACACATAGCAGGGGCGGTAGTCGAAACCGCCTTCGAGGTCTCGCGCCTCTACGTTCGCCTGTAGTCGTTACCTTTCGTGTTGCACGCGTTGCATCTGGATGAGACGAAACGTGATTGTACGCCGTCAGCGCGCCAACAACCTCCCTTTCCCCCTCTCCCATCCGTAGCCTCGTTAATTCCTAATAGGAATATGATGAGTCGGGACGTTGCGGTGCTAAGACGCGTCAAATAAGGAGCGAATATTTGTCCTCGACGTCCGCCTTTGTTTGCGACTGTCGGAATGCCGCTCGCTAAACTGACTGTAGTGGACAGAACCGAGAGCCTCAACAAAGGAGCACTTGTTGGGCGGGGAACGTCTGTTCGTTCTTTATTTAACGCGCCCTACCGCAATGTCCCATTGAACAGGACCAACGATCCGACTATATAAAATATATGAACGATCGGACCATATAAAAATGTATGACAAGCCAGTGCGCCTGTGCTGTAAGGGCTTTCGTTCCTCCCGCGATCAGCGTGTTTTTGTGTTTTTGTTGGCAGCAGTAGAAAACGGTGCACCAGGCATTTGCTAAGCACTACGTTGACCTGCATGCACACATACACGTTACATGCACATATACACTCTTTTAGAGTTACACTCTTTTAGTGTTGATCTTGTACAGAGTATCACTTCCACAAGCGCTGAGGATGTTGGAGCTTACAGAACCACCCACCTATTGTTTGTTGTTCAGTAAATCGGACAGTTTGAGGTGGTTTGGAGAAACTAGACGTGTACAAATTTAGATGCTCAATTGTAGGTACAAGCTTGTTAATGCAAGAGTAGGTCATACCTGTATCTAAGGGACAGGGCTGAGTGAGACTGGTTCTGTATCTAAGGGACAGGGCTGAGTGAGACTGTGGCTCTGTATCTAAGGGACAGGCCTGAGTGAGACTGGTTCTGTGTCAACAGCAGGAAACTCACATCTGACCCAAGTCTGTTGTGGCTTTTAAGGCTGCAGACACACAGTCTGACTGGAGGGTTTGCTGTTTGTCTGGGAGCTCATATCAGCATCAGGCTGACTGATCTCTGTAGGACTGTCCGTAAAAAAAAAGAGAGAGACGTGAGACAGATGGCATTGGAGGGAGAGAGAGAAAAACAGAGAGAGAGAGAGAGGGGAGTTGAGGAGGAGAGTTCTGTGCTGTGAAAGAAGGAGTCAAATAGTTTCTGAAATGGGGGAGTAGGAGACAGGGATGAGACAGAGGGATGAGACAGAGAAGTGCAGGGGACTGCAGAACGAGTGTGTCTGTGGTAGAGGTGGTGTGATAGAGGGAGGAGAGGAGGAAGTGGAAATATTGGTTTCTTTTCATTAGAGTGCTGTTGTGCTTTAATCTCTTCCTCTGGGGGATGCAGTGCAAGAGCAATTATTTTAGCTTGGCCCACCTGCTTGAATGGAGCCACTTGAATGGGTCCATCAACTCCAATGGAGCCACTTGAATGGTTCCATCAACTCCAATGGAGCCACTTGAATGGGTCCACCAGCTCGAATGGGTGCACACCTACCAGCCTGAATGTGTGAACACCCCCAGGGTGTGTAGCATCTCACACCCAGTGCATTTATCCTCACACTGGTTACAGAGTGACATCACACTGACATCTTAACTGGGTTTGAAGTTTGAAGACATACAGTTAAAAGAACTGTGACTGGACATTTATCATCAGCATTACTGTGTCTTACGATACTATAATGAATGCATGTAAGACCAAGACAAATGTGTGAGGAAAACAAATGCGTGTATGTGAGGAAGACTGTTTTTGCAGGTGTGTACAAGTGCGCATCTTACACAAAAAATGAGACGTTACTATAGAAACTGAGTGCTGGACAGGAGCTCCTATAAAGCACTACCCCATTATAGCAGGTAACCAGGTGACGGGTGTCACTATCTTGTAATGCCCTGCCAGAACTACAGGATCTGACCATGATGCCCTTCCCAGACACACCCTTCAGCTGCATCGTGCTAAAGATTTACTGTGGTTTTAGATTATTTTCACACTGTGTTGAATGTAAAATCCCCTCTGAGTTTGCCAAAAGAAATATGTATTACAGTGGTCTGGTGTAAAATGTGGGATGGAGTAAAATGTGGTTGAAAAGAAATGAGGTGAAAGAGTAAGTGTAACATCGTTAGGGCCACCATGTTTAATGGATGAGCAGAGATGTGCTGTGATCCTGTGGAACCCAGCTAGAGAATGACTCAGCTCAAGAAATAATGATTATACTTCATAAACCCTTAAAGTTCATTAAGAGAGAGAGAAAGAAAGAGAGAGAGAGAGAAATGGGGAGCTTGTTAGAATTTAAAACTAAAAAATATATACAATACACATCCATACTCTGTATTACACGTCCATACTCTGTATTACACGTCCATACTCTGTACTTAAAGTTTCTCTAATATTATATCCCTGATATTACGTATTTATATAATTATTTATATAATTGTCTGAGGTGTACGTGTTCAACCTCTGCAGTCTTCCTCAGGCAAAAACCCAGGCAGGTGTATACAGGAGCATACAGTCAATGTGGGTAATGTGTATATGTATTTTATTTTTGTGTGTTACTGGGTATATGTGTGTGGGTAATGTGTATATGTGTTTCTTTATAGAATGAAAATAGGAAACTATAAGATTCCAGTCAAACCAGTGAAAGAAAGGGTAAAAACTGTATAAACACCCTCAGTAAAAAAAAAAAAAAACAAAGAACACTGAACACAAGAGTTTTGAGTTTTAAAAGAAGGAAACCTACTCTGAGCTGGGGGGTGCAGACACACTCCAGAGTCTGGGAGTAGTAACAGGGCAGACTGGCTCCAGCTGTGGGAAGTTCTGCACAAGGGATGAGGAGCAGGTGTGTGGAGAACACCTCCCAGCTAGTAAGGCACAAGTCGAGTGCTTTGAATGTGACGAAGATACAGGCTGTAACTAAAATCCAGAGAAGCTTAAGTAAGAATATAAAATTGGGTCCAAATAATAGCAGTGTGTTTAGAAATGTGAGTAAAGCTCAGAATTTCCATGGACTGGGAAAATTATACTCTAAATGAAACATGAAGAAAAATGTGTACATTTTTTAAGTTCTTTACAGAAAATGTTGTTCAAAAAAATAGTGTTTTCTTTACAAACTCAAATATTTGCTGTATAAACTGAAAAATCTTCAGCATATTAGCATTTCCTGTGAGTCACTTAACTAATATTTAGTTGTATAACCACTGTTTCTGAGAACTGTTTTACATGTGTTGCATGGAGTCGACCAACTTCAGGCACCTGTGAACAGTTCAGGATGATTTGAGAACTTCCCACAATTCCTCTGCATTTCTTGGATTTGCGTCAGTAACAGCGTTTTTGACGTCACCCCACAAGTTTTCTATTATATTAAGGAGATTGAGCTGGACACTCCATAACTTTTAATTTGTTGGTCTGGAACCAAGATGGGCTCACTTACTGATGTGTTTGGGGTCATTTCAAGGGCATTTCCTCTTGAGCATAAAGCAACATAACCTCTTCAAGTATTTTTATATATACAAACTGATCCATGATCAGTAGGTGATAAATAGGCCCGACACCATAGTAAGAGAAACATCCCCATATCATGATGCCTGCACCACCA
This sequence comes from Tenebrosternarchus preto, assembly GCA_025802075.1. NCBI lineage: Eukaryota > Metazoa > Chordata > Actinopteri > Gymnotiformes > Apteronotidae > Tenebrosternarchus > Tenebrosternarchus preto. Next base: position 387,071 of record JAOYMR010000003.1, read on the forward strand.
TGCTTCAGTGTACTGTGGCTTGAATTCAGAGTCTGGGGTTCATATGACAACTGTCTGCGGCCCCTGGACCCGAAAAGAGCAATCATCAGTCCACAAAAGGGCCACCTGATTGACACATGTCTTTTCACAGAATGACCTCACTAATTGAACTCCACACTGCTATTAGTTTGAACACGCCCCTTTCAATTAATTATTCAGTTACACAGACTCAGGAGCAGATCATGAATGTTGGGTCCGTTGGTTTTCTATGACTCTACTACACTTACTAGTAAATTATTTGCCATGTAGTAATATAATTTATACCAGAAACAGTGAATCATCCGGTTAGTAATGTTGGACCACTATTACTTTGAACAAAAATGTATATGTACAGGTAAGAGAGTAGAGGGTATATATGTACAGATAAGATTTAGTAGGCCGGCAACAAAGATTTGTAGCTGTTTATTGAACCTTGTTTAGAGATTTGCGGGGGGAAACGACTGAATTACAATAATCAAGAAATCAGGTAATAGAAGCATAAACCATATTTCAGTATTACACAAGTTGAGATGAAGCAGAGCTGAGCTAATCCTGGAAACAACTAAAGTGAGACTGAAGAGAAAGCGTTGGATTGTAGACGATGCAGAGGTTTCCAGCAGTAGTGGAGGGAGTTACTGTCCACGTGGACACACGCGTCACCAGCCTTAGTTCAAACTGCTGTGGGTCCTTGGCAGCTTGACCTGTTTTATCAGTGTTCAACATATGAAAATTTGATGACATCTAGTGTTTAACATCCTGTAGTTTAGTAGGTTAATGGGTGGGAAAGGGGTAGTGGGATGCACATAGAGATGATAAATAAAGGGGGCCGAGAGCTAAACCTTGAGGTACACCTTGATAAACTGGAACAGTGTGAGATTTGAATTTTCCAACAGAAATGAACTGCTGCCTATCAGTAAGGTGTGATCTGAACCAAGGTAAGACCTAAGAGTGAATACAAAATATGATTTACTGAGTGAATACAAAGTAAGATTTACTGTACTGAATGCAGCACTAAAGTCTTAAAGGAGTAGAATATTAATGAGACCAGTATGTGCAGAACGGAGAAGGTCATTAACTAACCTTAAAAGAGCAGCTTCTGAACTGTGATGAGAGCAAAACTCTGACTGAAAAAGACTCAGGGAGGTTCTTAACATGCATGTGCACACGTAGTTGAGAAGCTGCTACTTTTCCTAATACCTTAGCAAGAAAGTGGAGATTAAAGATTAGATATTAGAGAACTGTCTGTAATTGCCAAGGTCAGTGGTATCAGGTTTGTTTCTAAAGAATTGGAGGAACAGTGGGAGTTTTTGAAGTGAGAGGGACTTGAGTAGAGGCTGGAGAGAGTGTGCTGAGGATGGGAACAGCGAGAGCAGGAAGAAGAGCTTTCAGAAGGGATGTGGTGTTGGATCTACAGAGCAATACGAGGCGTTAGATCTTACGACGAGTTCATGCATATGAACAGCATCAGTGAGAGTAAAGGATCAGTGAGAGTAAAGCTCAAGAAGGAAACAACTTGAGTACCAGTGCATGAAGGAGAGTAAATAGTGGAGTGAGACAGCAGTTCTCTGCAGACATAGTCAGTTCTGCTTTGAAAGAATTGAGGAGAGTCTAAACTAGTGGAACTGGATAGTACTAAAGATGAGGGCTGAACAAGCTTGCTGGCTGTTTTGAAGAGAGTTGAGCAGAGGGTTTCCATCATTAATGAAGTTCAACAGAAGAGCTGGTCAGCATTATACTGGGTGGCATCAGAAGTATCTTTGCATTGTTTGATGTGGTCAGTAAAGGCAGGAAGGTGAACTCTGAGCCCAGCTGTGGTGTACAGATGCGTAAGCCATCTACTAACAGCTGTCCTGGCTATGAGCTCAGGGATGTACATGGGCATGTGTGGAGGAAACAGCTCGGGTTATCTGGAGGGCAAACACATCCAAACACATCCAAAGTGTCTGAGACATGAGTGTTAAATTGGAAACAAAACTGGTACAGGAAAAAGAAGACATTGAAAGAGTTACTAGATTCTGTTTTGTAGTAAAAATGTAAGATATGATCGTTTTCATGCATTTGTTTTTAGTACTAGAGCATCAAAACTAGATTAGATGAGCTTGTGATCAGAAAACCCAGGACAGAACGTGAAGTATGAGTGATGCCAAGAAGGGAGACGACACCAAGAACGTGTCCATACGTGTAAGTAGGAAAATCCAAATGCTGCATCAAATCAAACCAACCTGGCCCTAGAGCTGTGTGGAGGATCTGTATGAACATCATGTCTCCAACAAGCAGGACTTTAGAACAGAAGCAAGGAGATCGCCACACTCTAATCATTACACTCTGTTGCCACACTCTAATCATTACACTCTGTTCATTACACTCTGTTTGTTACACTCTGAACACCACATTCTGATCACCACACTGATGACAAGACTGATCACTACATTCTGATCAGAACACTCTGATAACCACATGATGACATTATGCACAGGGTTAGGTATTCTACAGGGTTAGGTATTCTACAGGGTTAGGTATTCTACAGTTTTAGGTGTTATATAGATCAGAATCACTGAAGCTGTGCTGAGAAACTTATTGGCTAGAAATTCAAACATTCTAAAAGATATTAAAACTTCTATAAACAGTTTTGTTTATAGTCGATCAACAGACAGAACAGTTTTCATTTTAACAGTTTGGTTATACTGGTTATGGTTTAATGGTTTGGTTGTACTGGAGATGGTTTAATGGTTTGGTTAGATTGGAGATGGTTTAATGGTTTGTTTAGATAGTTAGATGGTTTAGTTTTGATAATTCTTGCAGATGATAAATAGTGCTCCTTTTCTGTGTCTGGATATGGTGTTGATTTATTCGCTCTGTAGACCAGGTGTGAGAGATGGAAGAGACATATCAGTCGGTCCACACAGTTTATGACGAGCCACAATGAATATAACAGGGTTGCAAGAAATTCCTAGATTGATGATGTGCTTATTCATATCAGAAGGTAGAGTAAGATAAGAACATGTCAAAGCAGGTGTGATTACCAGGATTACGTTTCTGATCAACTGCTTTACCTCAAAGGTAAGAACCAGCAACAAATTAAACACTGTTTTATAGCCTAATAAAATGAAAGACCATGTTATAGCCAAGATGTCAGCCAGAAGTGCATAACTCACCTGAGGCAACAGCATTTGGTGGGAAAACTGTCAACACCAAAACCCAAGACGCCAACAACCAGAGACAGTGTGGAAACTCAGAAGATTTTTAGACTGCAATGACAACAAGGGCTTGCATGAGGCCAGGTATAGATGTTCTATGCTGATGTTCAGCACAAATTCAGCACAGGTGCAAATTCATGAAGGTTCTCAATAGATCAATGAACAGTAATTCATTAGAAGAAACAATTCCAGGTAGAAATCAAGGAGACTGATTCATAGCCTGATAGTCATTCAGACCGGGGAACTCACTTTGACTCAAATCAGAACGAAGGCCATGTTGACTCGGATCAGAACGAAGACCATGTTGACTCGGATCAGAACACACGTTCATTTAGACTCACATTCTGCTGCTTTTCACATGAATTAGAAAAGGATATTTGCCTTGCTAAGGTTAAGGTTATCTAAGGTTAAGGTTGCAGAATTCAGCTTCACTAATACCTGTAAAGACACCAATACCAAAAAGTCTAGTGCATATTTGTCAGTGCATGTCAGTCAGTTAGGATTTCTTCCCTTCACTCATTTTGCCCTGTAAAATAAGAAAGAAACAGAGAGAGAGAGAGAGAGAGAGCAAGACAGCAATTCCTATTTATTCCATTCTGCAAATTTGGGCTTAAAAATACATTAAAATTGTATGGTGTGGGGGAATATAATATAATATAATATAATATCAGGATTTTCATTTTTAACACTCCTGTTATAGGAACCCACATGTAACAATAATATAATATAATATAATATAATATAATATCAGGATTTTCATTGTTAACACTCCTGTTATAGGAACCCACATGTAACAATATAATAATATAATATAATATCAGGATTTTCATTTTTAACACTCCTGTTATAGGAACCCACATGTAACAATATAATAATATAATATAATATCAGGATTTTCATTTTTAACAC
>JAOYMR010000003.1:397058-408081 GCA_025802075.1 Tenebrosternarchus preto
CTCTCTCTCTCTCTCTCTCTCTCTCTCCTCTCTCTCTCTCTCTCTCTCTCTCTCTCTCTCTCTCTCTCTCTCTCTCTGTCTTTCTCTCTGTCTCTGTCTGTATGTCTTTCTCTCTCTCTCTCTCTCTCTCTCTCTCTCTCTCTCTCTCATGGACTGTAGAGATTGTGGGTTTGATTGTGAGTGTGTTTCAGTATTTCACCCTCATGTGTGAAATTTAGAATGAGCCATACAGTATATTTATGTCTCACAGTGACTGTGGTGAGAATGTGGGTCAGTATCATTTAAAGATGTGTGTGTGTGTGTGTGTATCTGTGTGTCTCAGCGTGGCCCCGGTATCGAGTGTTACGGATCGTGGACGTTGGCCAGTATAACCTGGAGATCTCGGCGGCTGAGCTGTCAGACGATTCTCTGTATGAATGCCAAGCCACAGAAGCAGCTCTGCGCTCCAGGAGAGCCAAACTCACAGTACTCAGTAAGAACTACAGAGTGCGTGTGTGTGTGTGTGTGTGTGTGCGTGCATGCGTGTGTGTGTGTGACTACGCTCCCGAACTGCAGACTCCAACTGTAGTTTTCTCTAAACTATAGTTTTCTCTATCTGTGGTTCTCTAACTATAGTCTTTAACTGTAACATCTAACTGTAGTTCTCTAACTGTAACATCTAACTGTAGTTCTCTAACTGTAACATCTAACTGTAGATCTCTAACTGTACCTCTAATAATGATACGGTTGCCCTACTGGTCTTTTTTCAAAACTATGAAAAGAGTGTTGGAGTATGTGTGTGATGTTTTTCCACATATCTCCACAGTCCCTCCTGATGATCCTGTGATAGATGGAGCTCCTGAGATTCTGCTGACGGCAGGAATCTCGTACAATCTGACGTGTGTGTCGCGAGGGGCCAAACCGCTCTCCACCATAGACTGGTACAAAGATGGAGTACTTGTGGATGGAGCCCATACGAGCACTGTGGGTACACACTCACACACACACACACACGCACGCACGCACACACAGTCTCTCATTCACACACACACACACACACACACACACACACACACACACACACACACAAACACGCTCACTTAATAATGCCAATAGTGAATAACCTCTCTCTCTCTGTCTCTCTCTCTCTCTCTCTCAGGAGGTCTTACCTGACAGGAAACGTGTCACAACGCGCAGTTTTCTGCCTGTCCAGCCTGTGGACACGGACACTGGACGAAACTTCACCTGCGTGTCCTCTAATCCTGCTGTGCCACAGGGGAAGCGAGCAACCATCACCCTCAACGTGCACCGTGAGTCCAGGCACACGTGAGCCCAGGCACACGTGTGTTTACTGTGAGTCTAGGCACATGTGTGCTCACGTGAGTCAAAGAATACACCCTGACAACACTGTCCTGTCCAATCACAGATGAGTTCCACAGTGCTGAAGTGTTCCCAGCATAATGCTCATAAACCACATGCAGTGGACTTTAATGAAACACTTTAACTCTCTCCCTCTCTTTTTCTTCCTTTGTGTCTCCCTCTCTTTTCTCTCTCCAGATGCTCCCACAGTGTTATTATCTATTGAACCTCGTTCTGTTCTAGAGGGAGAGAGAGTCACGTTTACCTGTCAAGCTACAGCCAACCCTCCTATCATGGGTTACAGGTGTGTGTGTGTGTGTGTGTGGTGGGGGGGTGTAAGTGGTTGTTGCAGATGGAGTGAAGGTGGAGTAATTCTGGAGGAGGTGAGGGAGAGTGTGTAATAACTGTGTGTGTGTGTTGCAGGTGGGCTAAAGGTGGGGTGATTCTGGAAGGAGCAAGGGAGAGTGTGTTCGTGACGACGGCCGATCACTCCTTCTTCACAGAACCTGTTTCCTGTCAGGTGTTCAACGCTGTGGGGAGCACTAACGTCAGCATCCTGGTTGATGTACACTGTACGCACCTCTAAACATCCACCCACTCCCTCCACCCACTCTCTCTAAACATCCACCCACTCCTTCTTAAGTGTTTCTCAGTGTTCTTAGGTGTTTCTCAGTGTTCTTAGGTGTTTCTCAGTGTTCTTAAGTGTTTCTCAGTGTTATTAGGTGTTTCTCAGTGTTATTAAGTGTTTCTCAGTGTTCTTAGGTGTTTCTCAGTGTTCTTAGGTGTTTCTCAGTGTCATTAAGTGTTTCTCGGTGTCATTAAGTGTTTCTCAGTGTTCTTAAGTGTTTCTCCATGTTTTCTTTTTTCTTCATTTTCTACTTTTTCTGCCACTTGTTACTTATTTTCTCTTTCAATCCTTCCACTGAATATCACCCCCTCCCACTCCCCTCCCCACACACACAATGCTTGCCAATAATCAACATCTCTCTCCTCTAACCCAGTTGGTCCGATCCTGGTGGTGGAGCCCAGACCGGTGACGGTGGATGTGGACTCTGATGTCGCACTGAACTGTAAATGGGCAGGAAATCCCCCTCTTACCCTCACCTGGACAAAGAAGGGCTCCAGTATGGTGAGTCCATTTAGTACAGACACTCTATACTACATCCTAAACCCTACATACTACTAGTAAAACTCCAGAGAGATAGATGTATAGAGTGGATGCAGTGTTAGGAAGTGTTATGTAGCGTTATGTAGTGTTATGCACTCTGCCTTTTCCAAAGTTTAGTGTTTTGTTCCTCTCTCTCTCTATCTATCTATCTATCTATCTATCTATCTATCTATCTATCTATCTATCTATCTATCTATCCCTCTCTCTCTCTCAGGTTCTCAGCAACAATAATCAGTTATATTTGAAGTCAGTGAGCCAGGCAGATGCAGGTCAGTACGTGTGTAAAGCCATCGTCCCCAGGATTGGGGTTGGAGAGACAGAGGTGACGCTCACGGTCAACGGTCAGTACAACACACACACACATATATATACACGCACACACACACACACACACACACACACATGCACACACACACACACACACACACACACACACACATATATATACTTGATCTTAATGTATATCAGTATGGTTGCCTGTTTGCTCTGGTAGGTCCTCCAATCATCTCTAGTGACCCAGTTCAGTATGCAGTAAGAGGGGAGAGGGGCGACATCAGGTGTTACATCGCCAGCACTCCACCGCCTGATAAAATTGTGAGTCTACCACACACACTCCCCACAAACCCCCCTCACACACACACACACCCACACAGTAATCACTGCAATCCCACACACCTGCTAACAGTAGCACTTATATTACACATCCTTTAACCCTTGTAAAATATAAACATATGAACCAGAGCTACCTAACCAGCAGACAGAAGCAGGTCAGAACTAGCAGACAGAAAGAAAGAGAGAGAGACAGAGAGCAAGGAGAGAAAGAAAGAGAGAGACAGAGCAAGGAGAGAAAGAAAGAGATTATCCAACAGAAACACTGCATGAATTTTGCAGAATGATTGTAAAATACCAGAGAAAATCTTCTACCACATCAGGGCAGAATTAGGCCAATTCTCAACACTAAAAACACAAGTTCCAAGGGAAAACACTGGATTTAGACATGCTGTAGACCCAAGAACTGAACCACGGAAACAAACCTGTTAGTCAAACACAGCCTCCCACCAGCACTGCTTCAGCACCAATCCTAAAACTACAGCAGAGTTGAAAACAAAGAGAAATTACATTATGACTATGAAACTAAGACTAAAAAAATTTTGGGGGCCATAAACAGAGAGTATAAATTATCAGAGTATCTCCTTACAGTCAGAGATACAAAGCAGAGACAGATCCTCACCGAGTACAGACTGACTGAACACAGTCCAGCTGTAGAAAAGTCTCACTGCACCAAAGAGGAGTGACCATGTCTCACTGCACCAAAGAGGAGTGACCATGTCTCACTGCACCAAAGAGGAGTGACCATGTCTCACTGTACCACAGGGGAGAGACCATGTCTCACCGTACCACAGGGGAGAGACCATGTCTCACTGTAGGAGGATGACTCAACACTGCTCAAGACAGAGAGACAATGGGAGACAGTATCTCTTAGAGACAATGGGAGACAGTATCTCTTAGAGACAATGGGAGACAGTATCCCCATCCTGCATCTCTTAATTATACCCCCTACACACACAAACACGTACACACACATATACACATAAACACACACTTCTGAATGAAAGAAGTTATTAAACACTTATTAACTATGTACAATATCTTGCTAAGATCTTAGTAAATTGTTATTGTGTAATGGTGATGGTGGTGTGATGGTGGTGGTGTGGTGTAATGGTGGTGGTGTGGTGTAATGGTGTAGTGATGGTGGTGGTGTGGTGTAATGGTGTAGTGATGGTGGTGGTGTGGTGTAATGGTGGTGGTGGTGGTGTGGTGTAATGGTGGTGGTGGTGTGGTGTAATGGTGTAGTGATGGTGGTGGTGTGGTGTAATGGCAGAGGTGATGATGGTGTTGATCATGATGGTGGTGTGATGTAATGGTGTAGTGATGGTGGTGGAGGTGTTGATCGTGTTGGTGGTATGGTGTGATGGTGGAGGTGTTGATCATGATGGTGGCGTGATGTGATTGTGGAGGTATTGTGATGGTGGTATGAAGGTGGAGGTGTAGTGATGGTGATATGATAGTGGTGGAGGTGTTGATCGTGATGGTAATAGTGGTGTGATGGTGGGGTGTGATGATAGTGATAGTGGTGAAGGTGGAGGTGTTGATCATGGTGGTGGAGGTATAGTGATGTGGTGGTGATGGAGGTGTAGTTATGGTGATAGTAATTCATCTGCTACTCTTCCTCTTTCTCTCCTCTTCTTCATTCTGCCTCTCCTTTCCTTCTCTTCTCTTCTTAAATAAATGAACAAACCAACATTATTATTCTGCTCTGCTCTCTACCCCTCCGTCATCCTCCCCTCATCCCTCGCTCTCCACCCCTCCCACCTTCCTCCCCTCATCCCTCGCTCTTGTTCTGTCATTCTCAATGTTAATGAATTCAAACAGCTGGGCCCTATGGCCCTCTGGATCTGCCTTCTTTATACATTCTATTCCTCCCTCCATCCCTCCCTCCATCCCTCCCTCCCCCTCTCTCTTTCTCTGATTGCTCTCTGGATAATGAGACATGACATCAGTGAACGGCTCTTAATGCACAGACACCAACCAAATATGAAATATCTCAAATGGACAAGTGAGGGAGCAGGGGGAGGTACGTTTGTCCTTCACACCCCCCCTCGCTGAGAGGAGCGTTAGAAGGGACACAGTGACATGTTGCTTTTACAGCGACATTAAATACAAAACACCTGCTGAATTTTTTGGGAGGTGTGTATGACAAGGATAGATATTCTTATTATTAAACCCTGAAATAATACATTTGCCAAACTCTAAGTGTGTATGTGTATGTGTGTGTGTGTGTGTGTGTGTGTGTGTGTGTATTATAGGTGTGGGCGTGGAAGGAGAACGTGTGGGAGAAGGAGAGAGGCACTCTGCTGGAGAGGTACACAGTAGAGCGTAGTAAACCTGCGTCACAAGGGGGCGCTGTGCTCTCCACACTTACGATCAATAACGTCATGGAGTCTGACTTCCAGTCCACATATAACTGCACTGCCTGGAATTCTTTTGGTCCTGGAACTATGATCATCACACTAGCAGAAACAGGTGAGATCACACACACACACGCACACACTCTCGCACACACACATACAACACACACACATATACAAGACACACACACACACACATACAACACACAAACACACATACACACACGAGTGCAGTGTGTTGGGAGTGTGTTGGGAGTGCAGTGTGTTGGGAGTGTATTGGAAGTGCAGTGTGTTGGGAGTGTGTTGTGAGTGCAGTGTGTTGGGAGTGTGTTGTGAGTGCAGTGTGTTGTGAGTGCATTAGGAGTGTGTTGGGAGTGCGTTGGGAGTGTGTTGGGAGTGCGTTGGGAGTGTGTTGGGAGTGCGTTGGGAGTGTGTTGGGAGTGCGTTGGGAGTGTGTTAGGAACTCCCTGAACTGTCTCTGACTCTCTCAGATATTGTGCCTGTGGGGATCATTGCTGGCGGCACAGTAGGATCCTCCATCCTGCTGATTCTCTTCCTGATCGCACTGACATACTACCTGCATCGCCAGCGGAAAGAAGGTGAGTCCAGTGTGTGTGTTTGTGTGTGTGTGTGTGTGTGTGTGTGTGTGTGTGTGTGTGTATGTGTTTATATTTGCTATGTTTTCACGCATTCTAGGCTTCAGAGAAAGTCTGACACATCTCCTTTAGCTGGAGTGATCCTGAGCTTTAAGTTAAACACTGATATTAAACTCATAAATTCTTTATGAGTGGGACACACTCTGTCCCTGCTGGAATGATCCTGAGGTTTAAGTTAAACACTGATATTGGTATACAGTGATTGAACCTCAGTTCTCTGAAGGGCCTTGTATCCTGTGTAGTGACTTTGCTGCCACCTTGTGGCGACATTCAAGGGGAAATTACCCTGCAAGACACATTCTAGTGGAAAAAAGCCCGTTGTAGTTAACAAACGTAACTTCTGCTGCCTAGTAGCCAATACTATTATGAAAGCATTAAACTCTGATTTGTTTTACAGAGTCAGTACAGTCATTAATAACATGTTTTTTCCCAGGACATAATGAACAGATTGAGGAGTTTATGTGTAGAGATATGTGTATGTGTAGAGATGTATGTAGAGATGTGTACATATGCAAAGATGCATGTAGAGATATATATGAATGTGTGGAGCAGTGGTGCACTGGATTATTGTTTACACTGGTCTGTACGTATGTAGTTATTGTTATTGTTTACACTGGTCTGTACGTGCCTGTATGTGTAGTCACATACAGCTGTAGTACTGTAGTAGTAGTTGTAATAATAATAATAATAATAATAATAATAATAATAATGTAAATATATATCATAATAAAATCTAAAAATATATTGTGAAAAATGAAGGGCTTCATCCAGTATTTTTGTTTTCTTTCCAGGTCGTCGTGGGGTCACACTAAAGCCTGATATCAAGGTTGAGACGGTCAACAAGGAGACACCCAGCATGGAGGAAGACTCTGCCAGCGTTTCCACTGCAACTCGCATGGTAAAGGCAATGCACTCTGTGAGTAACGACAGTAACAGAAGCTGAATCTCTTCTTCCAAACTCAAAACGTAAATCAATGAATGAACGACTTTAAAACACTTCATCAGATTAAACCCCGGCTTCATCAGAATGGAAGCGGAGGATTTTATTGGCCACTGAAGTGGCGTCATACAGCCACCCTGCGGCACCCAGACAATCAGATGGTTTCACCTGCTTCACTCTGAAGCCTCAGCACATCTGAACTGCAGTGCAATCTGCATGTGAGTAGAGAGCCAGTGGGTTTAGGAGTATTTGGAAGGGCCTCTGAGGAAGCAGCTCCAGCCTCCAGATGACTGGCCTCTTCTCTCACTGCTCTGCATCAATAGCAGACTTTTACCGCAGAAGACCTGCTCCTCAAGCAGCTGTGGCAGACTGAAACTGGAGCTCAGGGTGGTTACGTGAGGTTGGAGGAAGAGACAGATGCGTGCAGCTCTGCTCCTGGAGCAGACGTGTCCAGCTCTGTTGGTGGATCAGTCCAGCGCTGCTCCTGGAGCAGAAGTGTCCAGCTCTGTTGGTGGATCAGTCCAGCGCTGCTCCTGGAGCAGAAGTGTCCAGCTCTGTTGGTGGATCAGTCCAGCGCTGCTCCTGGATGTCTGCTTGCCCTTATTCAGTGTGTCCAGCATAGCTTCTCCAGCTCTGTATAGTCTTCTCCTTCTTTGTGTAGTCTGAGTTACACAGTAACTTGGGGTTAGGGGTCAGTACGTTAGGTTAGGAATCTGTGGCTGATTGGGTTCGGCTGATCTAGAGAAATCTAGAATAGAAGGATCTAGAGCATGAACTACAACAGCAAACAGACGCCCAGAACCACTGCTGAAAAATCCCATCAAAAATGCTAAGAATGTTTTACCATGTAACACACGTGATATGAAATGTTCCAAAATATTTTGTATGAGTATTTTGTATGAGTATTCTATACTAAAAATGGTAAGTGTTTTTCAAAGTAATATCTGTCCACTGCATTTGTAGTGTGGAACCAGTTTCCAGAGAGAAGTTCAACTGTTTTTCCTGCATTTAGAAAAGAACAAAATCCCTGATGATTCAAGGCTCTTAGCTCAGTTGTTTATCTCAAGCTTCGGCAGCAGTTAAAACAGGTTAAAACAGGTTAATACAGGTTAACGGGCATTAAGATTCTCTCCAACTACGGGGAGACAGAAATTATTATGAGCAACAGCCAATTATACATACAGAATAGAACAAGAACATGCAGTATTCCTTTAAGAAATTAAGACACTCTCTACTTTTAGACTAAATAAAAATGCAAACACAAATTAAACTGAATACAAGTTTAATATTTGCTATTAAGGTCTTAAAAGTCTATTGTAAGTCCCACGGATGGTGAAACTACAGTGGATTAAAGATGGTGATAACTACACCGGTTTAAAGATGGCGGTAACTACACTGGTTTAAAGATGGTGGTAACTACACTGGTTTTAAAATTGTGGTAACTACACTGGTTTAAAGATGGTAGTAACGAGAGCAGTTTCATTAAAATCAAACCTGATGGGAGAACCTGCTGCAGGCAACCTTCTCCTCTGCTGATCAACCTGATGTGGTGTTTTCCTCTCTCCTCCCTCCTCTCTCCCTCTCCTCTCTCTGTGTGTGTGTTCGGTGGTGTTTTGATGGTTTAGTTTCTTCCCTCTGTCTCCCTCTCTCCCTCCACTCAGCCTTTCAAAGACGAGGTGGACGTGAAGCAGGACACACGCCCCGAAACGCAGGAGACCAGAGAGGAGTATGAACTCAAGGTGAGACACACACACAAAGTTCCACTTCTGTCTCATCTGTCCATAGAACATTTTCCCAAAGCATCGTGGAGCATCCAGGTCTTGGGCAAATGTGGGAGGAGCAACAGAGACATTGTTGTTGTTTTTTTCTTGGTGTCCATCCATTCTTCTGTGTTCTTCTCACAGTGGACACATGAACAGAGGTGTTTGCAGTTTGCTGCTTTCCATTCACTGTTACTCTTGGGTTCCTCAGGTCATTCGCTGTTACTCTTGGGTTCTTAATCTCCTGTGTGGATTCTCTGTTACACTCTTGGGGTGATACAGTACACCCACTCCTGGGAGACGAAAAACAGTAATTTTCTCCATTCATTTAGATCATTTGGATTGATGTACGCCCAGGTCTTTATCAGTGCTTCTGTAACCTTTCCAGCTTCTATAGCACGTCTTCAGAGGTCTTTTGAAAAGGCATCATGGCATGGCTTATACTGACCAGTCTTTCCTGAGAACAGATGTGTCAGTAAACACATCTTTGTACACCATCATTCAGTGGGCAAAGCACCCACACTTTCAATCAAATCTCCATAATTGAAACACACATTGCCAATCAGCTCTCAGAGTCATTCACTCAGATATCCACTTACTTTTCTATCCTGCACTGTGGATATTTACTCAGTGTGCTTGATGAAGCATGAACAGTACAATTCTTTGTGTGTTATTAGTTTATTTACATTAACTTTGTCTATAATTATGACTTACACAACAATAAGACATTTCATTAGTAATTAGTGCAGAAGTCCAAGTATTTCCAAAGGTTTCACTTCCCTTTTTGTGCCTCGATCCAAACGTTAATATTCCAGGGTGATATTCTCTGCTAAAAGTTCAGATGATGCACCCTGTGTTTTTTAGGACCCCACAAACGGTTATTACAACGTCCACGCGACGACGCATGACGATGCTCGGCCCACCTCCCGCTCCGTACTCTACCAGGAGTTCCGTCCACCAAACCCCGCCTCCGTCTCTGCCTCAGCAACAGGCCCGGCAACCAACATTAACCCTGCCCCCATCGGCCGCTACGAGCCCCGCCCAACATCACGGATTGCTCACAACACCTATGCACATTTCAACACCATCGCCAGGACGAAACAGAGCCAAGTCCCACCCAAACCAGTACCTCAGACCACAGACTATTCCAGAGAATGTGGCCTGCTGGAATCAACCAATCAGCTTGCTTATGACACCTATGGATATCCAACTACAGCCCAGTATGCGCAGTACAGGCTAGGCTTTGCTCCACCCTTGGAAGAAGGTCCAGCCTATGAGATGTATCCTACAGGACAGGGGGTGGGACCAAGTCAAGGGGCGGGGCCAGATGCTGGCTTAGGGAAGTATGGAAGTTCCACACGTTTCTCCTATTCATCTCCGCCCACAGAATACTCTCAACGACACACTCAGAGAATGCAAACGCATGTATGAGAGTGTAACGGACACACACACTCTCTCTCTCTCACACTTAAACACACACATACACACTCACAGAGCACTTGAAAAAAGAAAAAAAATGAGTATGTCAAAACATGCTGTACCCATATTTAAATGTGATAAATCACTCCAAAACAGTTAAAAATGATTTATCTTAGTCACAACTAGACTATACACACACTCACACTCACACACGCACACACACCTACACACACACACACACTGTATTTTGTTCCATTGTGTGACGTCTCTTGCCATTATTACAGTGCCAAACCAAGATGAAATGAAGTTCTGATAAAAAAAGAGAAATGGACAGAGAAAACGAGAGACAGAGAAGAGAACGAGAGATGGGGAGAAAATGAGAGACAGAGAAGAGAACGAGAGATGGGGAGAAAATGAGACACAGAGAAGAGAACGAGAGATGGGGAGAAAATGAGAGAAGAGAAGAGAACAAGAGATGGGGAGAAAATGAGAGAAGAGAAGAGAACAAGAGATGGGGAGAGAACGAATGATATTTGAGGGGAGAACGTGTACAATGAGGAGACAGTGATTATAGATGGACCATGCTTATAAAATGCCATCTCTCCACCTCTCTCCACCTCTTCTCCACCTCTCTTTTCCTGTCGCCATATGTAAATAAACAAAGGAAAGAAGGCATCAAGGGCAACAGTAGTGCTTCTGAAGTGGGGGGGGGGGGGGGGGGGGGGGGGGGGGGGGGGGGGGGGGGGGGGGGGGGGGGGGGGGGGGGGGGGGGG
>JAOYMR010000003.1:433725-447003 GCA_025802075.1 Tenebrosternarchus preto
ACGTTAGTGTAAGTGTAAGTTCAACTAACGTTAGTGTAAGTGTGAGTTCAACTAATGTTAGTGTAAGTGTGAGTTCAACTAACGAGTTCAACTAACGTTAGTGTGTGAGTTCAACTAACGTTAGTGCAAGTGTAAGTTCCAGTGCAACATGTTGGTCTGTCAGTCGTTCATGAACACACACACACACACACACATATATATATATATTATAAAGCATAATAAGGCCACAAACGCATAATATGTCTAAAACAAAAACGTCATGGTGAGAAATTGCCACTGTTTTTCTCTATCTCAGATGCTACAATGTTTAACACACACACACACACACACACACACACACACCACCGTGTGTTCTAACGGCTAATCTTAATGCTCCATCTCATGGCACGCTCTCCAGCTCAGTCCTGTAACAAAGTCAGATCTTCACACTCATCTTCACACTCCAAATCTCTTTCCTTCCTGCCCCTCTCAGAGGTGAAGTGAAAGGGGGACGCTGAGACAGGAGTGTGATGGATCTCGCCGAGACGCTGCACCTGCTTCACTTCAGCAGTCGTCTGGGCGTGTACGGCCTCCTGGTCTGCCACAGGTGGCCGTAGATGGTGATGGCGTCAACACTGGCTGACATGGTCTTGGCGGGGATGTGGCTGAACTGTTTCTTGTCTGAGCTGTATTTGTACAGGTTCTCGATCATCTTGAGCGTGATGTTCTTGGGGCCGATGCCCGTCAGCTTGCTGATCTCCTCGATCTCCGGGAAATACGTGTACAGAGCCCGGAACTGACAGCCGGAATCTCGGAACAGGATCAGGAAGTTGTTGGACTCTGTCTTCTCCATTTCCTGGAAGTTGTGGAGAGAAATAATATCTGTGTCAGCTCCATCACAGACTCAGTTACCAGGTTCACAAGTAATAATAATAATAATAATAATACATTTTATTTGATGGCGCCTTTCTGTCACTCAAGGTCACCTTACATAATAATAATAATAATACAACATTAAGACAGAGAAAAGGTACAAAGCAGATTAAATAAAGTAAAGACATGATGAGTTGTGTAAGAGTGGGAACAGCAGACTGTTCTGGACTTCTACACTCCAGGTCCACAGAACTGCCATCTGCTCCAAATACACACCTCACACACACATCACGTCTGGTATATGACACTGAAACACTGCACGTGTTCTGCATAGCCCACACTGTGGAGCACACGTTCACAACAAGAGCACACGTGTTCTGTACACAACACACAGTGCACACGTTTAATAAAGCAAGCATCCAGCGTTTTCCATGGCAATTAGCCTCCTCACCTCCAATATCTTGTTCTTCTGACCTTCGTTGACCTTTCCTGCCAGGCAGCAGTGTGCTAGCGCATTCTGGATTATGTACTTGTTTGATTTGGCACTGGGCTCCTTGTAAAGTTTTGGTCCTAGTCAGGAACGGATCAAAAGGTCAAGGGATGAGAAATGAGAACTTCTAAACACTTCATATATAATTATCATATATAATAGTGTGCTGCTTTTCCAGGTCCTCTTCACTTAGACAGACATTTAAATGCAGTTATTTGTACACAACAGCACAGTTCAGAATGCAACAGTCCCTTTCACACACAAATCCCAAGATGTTCCCAGGATTCGCTTTGCTGAGAATTTTGCAGCTTTGTGTCACACACCCCTTACAAAGCAAACATCCAGAATGTGAACGAGATCTGCATTTGTAACAATTACTCAAGCACTGTACTACACATTATTACTCAAGCACTGTACTACACATTATTACTCAAGCACTATACTACACATTATTACTCAAGCACTCACTGTACTACACATTCTTGTTACTCAAGCACTGTACTACACATTATTACTCAAGCACTGTACTACACTTTCTTATTACTCAAGCACTGTGCTATACATTAAAAGGCTCTCAAATGTGTGTATTATCAACAAGATTTGTGGTTTAAAAAACTTGTCAGAATCAGAAAGGAATATGAAGCCAGGCACGAAGATGACATCAAAAGCTGAGGGTAATTGTATCTCAGAGAAGTACAGTTTCCCTGTACCAGCTTATGAACAGGTTATGAATAGGTTAAGGCCTTTGTATATTTGAGCCATTCTGAGAGATTTCCAGGTAATTCACTAGCACTCTTTCTGAAACTCTTTCTGTTTCTGCTTGTTTACTGAACACCACAAAGGCAACTGTAACGGGTTACCAAATATTTCACTAGTGCTTGTTCCAGCTTCTGCCTACACTGTCAGGACTGTGACTCCTGGGTTTCACACATAAACTCTTCCCATAAAACTGCTGCAAAATTCCCACATAAAAATGCAAGAGTGGTAAATCAGAGCATATTATCTACATGCTGTGTGTCTGAAACTGACCTGTGTATTCAGTGTGTCTAAAAACTGACCTGTGTATTCAGTGTGTCTGAAACTGACCTGTGTATTCAGTGTGTCTGAAACTGACCTGTGTATTCAGTGTTGGATGCAGCTGATGATGTTGTGGACTCATTCTCCCAGTTCTCCCCATTTCGATTCGCTGACAGACACGGTGACAACTGTCCTTCTGCAGACTCTGGCCTGTGCATGGACACACACACACACACACACACACACACACACACACAGCCTCATAAATAATTCACCTGTGTATTTATGTAATTGATATGAGTGTGAGCCACGGCAGTAGTAGTGATTCCTACAAAAATCCGTAACAGCCAAACACACACTCAAACACATAGCAATCACTCAAAAACACAGCCATACACTCAAATGCATAGCCATACACTCAATCACGCTGCCAAACAAACACTCAAACACAAAGCTAAACAAACACACAAACACAGGGGAGCATTCAAAGTCAGTAGCATGACGCAGCTAGCAGCCACCCACAGTCAGAAGCTAAGCTAGCATGGCAAAGCCAGAGGACGCAGCATAAGCTAGCAGGAAGGCCAGTGGTGAGGGATGGAGTGTGAAAGCAGGTGCTACACAGATTCTGTCATCATTCCAGTTCATTTAGCTAAGTGTTTATGAAAGATCCATCCTACTAAATACACGTAGGTAACGAGGTACAGGTAGGTAACAAGGTTCAGGTAGGTAACGAGGAACAGGTAGGTAACAAGGTTCAGGTAGGTAACAAGGTACAGGTAGGTAACTAGTGCTGTGTTACATGGATACAAAAACAGGAAAAAAATGAATGAAAGATGATGCTGTTGATGATTTATGCTAAATCTGATGCTACAGTTTTGGCCATTTTAAATACTCGAGGACTTAATTTTATCTGATGTGGAGAAGACTGATCTATCATACAGCTGAATTAGGAGGTTGCAGCCCAGTGATCAGACAGTCTGATCCGATGCGAGGGGACTGACCTGGCCTTCCTCCCTTTAGAGGAGCTCAGAAAGAAACACAGAGCGCCTGGAGAGAGTTTACTGCGTCTGACACAGCACAGCAGAGAGGAAGTAAGAGAGGGCAGGGAGTCAAACAGGACATGACAGAGAAAGGGGGGACATCAGACAGGAAGTGAAAGGAGAGGGATATCAGACAGGAAGTGAAAGGAGAGGGATATCAGACAGGAAGATGCAGAGGAGAGAGGTCAGAAAACAAGTAAGAAGAGTTTAACACACAAGTTTAGATTCAAAACAGGAGTATAACAACAATAAGAAGAAAGGTGCAAGATTATATTGAAATCTTTGATATAGTTTTAAAAACGTTTATCAACAAAATAAATGTCACTTTATTCCATTTAGAAAACACCATAACAAGAATAAACACACACACTCACACACTCACAGACACTCACACACACACACTCACACACTCAAAGACACTCACACACACACTAGTCCAAAAGCCCTATCAAAACATGTTGATGTATGACACATTGATCAGGTTAGCTCCTACAGCAGGTCAGCTGTCAGGTGACTCTGAAAGAGAATTGTGCTCACCTGGACGTCCTCTTGTCTGATTGAATGCTATCGTTGTCAGCCAGGTTAAGTGATGCGAGTGATAGGCTGGAGACAGAGAACCCACGAGGTCGGGACCCTGGCAACAAACAGAAGTGTTGTGTACATTCATTAAATAAATACATTTGATGGGGGGGGTTAAAAATGTAGTGAAGTACACAAGGTTTCCAAAGAAGCAGGACACTGCCATTGTTGGGCTCCTGAGTAACTCTCATAACCCTCAGTTGCTCAGTTGCTACACAATTGTAAGTTTCTTTAGATAAAAGCATCCAGCCAAATGCCATAAACGCAGCTTGTTGTTCCTAAACACAGTAGATGAACCTTGTTGTTTTTCAATGTGGTAAATATTGTACCTGTGTTTGTCTGTGCAGGGGGTCTGGGAGACTCCATGATGTCTCTGTGCATAGACTTTGGGCGGGGCTTTTTCTGTTTGACACTTGGTGGGCGGGACCTAATGACACTATCCATGTCCTCCATCAGCTTCAGCTGCTTCCTCCTCAGATACTCATTTTTGATAAAGTCTCTCCTTGCTTTCTCCTCTTCCTTCTTCTGACGCTCCTCCTCCGCTTTCAGTCTGTCCAGCAGAGGGCGACAGAGCAGAGAGGTGCTCAGTGGTCCTCATGACGTGTGCTACACACCACATGCACTTACTTTTCTCTGCTGTCCTGACCCCCAGTTCACAAAAGGATAACCCTTCACATACCAGATATGTGAAGCCACATTTTCAAGGTTAACACCCTTAATACTGTGCTTAGAAGTAAGACTTAGAACTAAGACTAGTACCTAGTACTATGATTGAGAATTCAGTCTAGCATTTAGCATTAAGACTAGGATGTAGAATAACTGAACATATTTCTCAGTGAGACGTTGCTACTATGAAAAAGGGTTTGTGGGTTACGAGTTAACCTCAGACCCAAGTTAAGGTAGCACACAGCAAAGTTTACAGGTAAGAGTCACCAACAGTGCATCCATTCAGATAAATACTTCCTTAAACAGTTAGCGATGTGCTAAAGATTACCTGGCCACTTCCTTTTTCTGTTCCATGTCCTGTTCCTGCTGACGTTTCTTGATCTGTGTTTCCTTCTCTCTGCGCAGTCTCTTCTCCAGCAGTGCTGCCCTCTTCTGGGCGATGTCCTCCTCGCCTTTCTGATCGTCCTGGACACGGAGGCGCAGAATCGTGAAGTTATCACACAGGTACAAACACATTCTCTCATATAATCTAGAACACACACACCACACAATATGCATCCATCTTGTAGTCAAACTGCTGATACACACAAACACTGAAAAACACTGCTGAGAAACCTTCACACCAACATGCTCACTCATACAAATCCTGCACAGTGTACAATGAGTAGAATTAAGACACTAATATACTGAGAGAGATACTGAGATACAGAGAGAGATACTGAGAGATACTGAGAGAGAAACAGAGTAGATACCAAAGCCCTTTTATAAGTCTCTCTGGAGAAGAGCGTCTGCTACACGCTATAAATGTAAATTACTAAACCAATCAAAAGAACACAGTGTGTTTCTGGAGTCGTTCTGATGAAAAGTTCCTGTCTCACCCTGTAGAAGAACCCACAACACATCTTCTGGTTTGGGTCGAGTGGGTTCTCCCCACTCTCTGACTCTTTCCTGCTTTCCTGACCGCGACCATCCGGAAGCGTCAGTACAGACAGCGGCACCTCAATCAGGTCCGGCCGGGCCTGGTCCACCGCCGCCGCTGGTGGAAGCGGCCCGGCGCCTTCAGCTCGCTTCACGGCCGTCAGCTCTTGTTCTTTCTCCTGCTCCTCCTCCTCCCGTTTCTTCTCCTCCTGGGTGCACTCAGTGTTGGTGGCAGTGTTGTCTCTGTCCATGTCTTTGTCGGGTTGCTTGTCCTTCGGTTCTGCGGGACGCGTCCTCTCTTTATTTGCCCGGTCCTTGTTTGCAGGTCCCTCGTCATGTCCCAGATATGCGAATGACGTGGTTTGTGTTTGGCTGGGGGAGAACCGGCGCAGCCTGGGCAGACTGTCCACGGACTGCGGGGTGTTCAGCATACGGCTAAACGGGGTGATCTTCAGCTCGCTGGGCCGCGGCGTGCGGGGTGTCCGGGCGTGGAACGACGCCGACTTCCTCTTAATGGGGGCAGGCGAGCGCTGGGTTGCACGGGGAGACCCGGTGGACGACAGGTTCGGGGACAGCGACCCCACAGAGCTGCGTCCCACTACGCTACTACTGCGCAGCTCGCGCAGGAGTTTCCGTGGCGATGGCGACGGCTGTGTGTGCGCGTGCGGTGGGATCGTCCAGCTCTGCTGCTCACGCTGGCGCATGATGCTCTCCTGCTGCTGGGCCAGACGTTGCATCTCCGTCTGCAGAAAGCTCAGCGAGGCGTTCAGCCGCTCGATCGATCGCGTGTACTCAGCTAGATCCGCCCCTTCGCTGGCCCCGCCCTCCTCCGGGGTCGGCTTCAGCGCCGCCCCGTCCGGCTTGCATCTCTCCAACCGCAAGCTGCTCTCCTCGGCTTTAACTCCGCCATTCTGCCTCAGGCAGCTGTCCAGTCCGCCGGTGCTGCTCCCTCCGTCACCCCCTAGTGGTGAGGTGGCACCTCTGCGGCGGACGACGTTGAGGAAGGCTGTTCGTCCCATCCTCTGCCGGTGGTGCGTGAAAGCCGCTTCTACCTTCTTCTTCTGAGCCTCGATGGCTCGCCGCTTCTCCTCCAGCTTCATCTTCAGCTGCACCATCTCTGACACCAGCAGGCTGGACGGGTCACGGGCCGTTGGCACCAGCCTGGGGCTCCGGTCGTCGGGGGCATCGGCAGTGGGTGTTCCGCACGCGTCACTTTCGGGCGTGTTGCCTCCGCTCCGCCCGTCTCCGTGGCTCAGCTTGCGGAACTTCTGCTCGGCAAAGCTGGTCATGCGCACGGCAGAGGCGGAGCCTATGGAGGAGGTGGAGCTTGTGGCCAGCGAGCGTACTCCCAGCAGGCTCGGCACGGGGCTGAAGGCTCCGGCGCCGGTTTCGGGCAGCGGGCACGACCGGGCCTCGTAGTCCTGGTCCATGTCGGAATAGTCCTTCAAGGAGGAGTCTTCGTCCTGTCCGTCCTGAATGTCCTCAGTGCGGACATGAATTCCTGTGTCCATGTCTGTGGACGCGGAGTTAAGCTCTCTGTCGTCAACGTGGGCTTTGGCGGGAGTGCCCTCGGGGTCGCTAGGGTCAGGGTTAGGGTCAGGGCTTGGGACAGGGTTACGGTCAGCAGCGCTGTGGTGGGGCGGCTCGGGACTGTGCAGGAAGAAGGTGTTCTCCTCGCCCGAGGGCTGCAGGCTGCCGTGGGATCGCTCGGAATCGTGGATGATCTTCAGAGCCTCCTCCATGGTCGGCTTCACAATCATCCCGTTAGAACACCTACACGTGCAAACAAGGTCGTTAGTCCAGGAACCTACTCCAGTCCCGAGAGGAGAGTTAGTCTATGTAAACCTACTCCAGTCCCGAGAGGAGAGTTAATCTATGTAAACCTACTCCAGTCCCGAGAGGAGAGTTAGTCTATGTAAACCTACTCCAGTCCCGAGAGGAGAGTTAGTCTATGTAAACCTACTTCAGTCCAGAGAGAAGTGTTAGTCTATGTAAACCTACTCCAGATGTTAAGAATGAATAGTCCCCGCTTGGATCTAAGAGTCAGATTCTTTTACTAGTGCCCAGATGTGTTATATGTAAATACCTCAGGTCATTTCGAACACGAGGCCTGATAGCACAGTGACGCTGAGCTCCTTCGTCATCCTCTTCCTCCTGTAATGGCGTGTGCATGCTCCCGTTGACCGGCTGGAAGGAGAGGTTCCTTCGTATGCCCCGTGCCGTGTGGTGAACTTTGAACCCGAGGCCGTCTGAGCTCGCAGACCGGCTCAGACCACGATCCGACGGGCCACACATGGGACCGTCCAGCGGAATCTCAAACGAGATCCCGTGAGCAGCACTCCTGCAGGAAAGAATACAGGACAACCACTAAATACAGTATAAATACAGGATAACCATTAAATACAGGATAAATACAGGACAACCACTAAATACAGTATAAATACAGGATAACCACTAAATACAGGATAAATACAGAGCAAGTACAGTGTACATGTGTCTGTCTGTCTGATGTTTGCTATGAACAAAACAGACTTTACCATGTTTGATAAGTTTGATTTTTTCTACAGCTCTACAGGCAGAGACTGTACAGATTATGAGCCACACACTGCCTGACCTACATACATTTGTATGTTATTTTAGATCTTCTGTGCTTAAATGATATTTATGATTTTTATATCAAGATCTTTTTTTGTGTCAAGATCACAAACATGATGTAACACAAACACATAATGTAACGATGTAACACAGACACATGATGTAACTGCAACATTAGAAATTTTTTTTTTTAATTTTAAATTTATTTAATCAATGAACAATAACAGCTGTAACACCACCCATATACTTCCCCCATTAAGTTTAGAAAACATACTTCACACTGACACTAAACTGGATTTAACTAGAAACCTGAACAGAACTGCTGTGTGAAAATGCTGCGGTGATAAAGTGAGAGATGGAAGATGGAGAAGGCAGAAGGTGGCCTCCACTGACCGTCTCTCCTTAGGCCACGTACCCACACCTCCATCCATGTACAGCGGGGAGCTGGAATGCTTCACCATGCCTACCACACAAACATCTTCAGCGTTCACCTTCGCACAATGTACTTTACCCACACAGCCACCAGCATTACCAACACAATTCTTCCAATAGTTCTGCTCGTGTATCAGCATCTATGGATATATTTATTCATGTTTTATTTTGTGGTTTATGTCTGTATCTCTTTGAGTCGTTATGGAGAATAAAGATCCACATCTTTACTTCCTGCCTCTCGCTCATTCTGTGCCGATCCTGTCACAACTAGACTGTTCAGAGATCAGTTACTCCAGGACTAGAGCCACTAGACTGTTCAGAGATCAGTTACTCCAGGACTAGAGCCACTAGACTGTTCAGAGATCAGTTACTCCAGGACTGTGAGCTGGAATCACTGCCCCCAGCTGCTCTTACCTGAGTTGGTGACATCTGGTGTCCTGACACAAAAGGAAAAAGCAAAATCAATAAAAAGTAAACAATATCATTTACAACATTTTTTTTTATAACTAAGGTTTCTTTACAATGGAAAAATAAGATAAATAACACGTCTTTTACATATTAGTGAAGAGTCTGAAGCCCAAACCTGTGGTGGATGTCAGGGCTGTCTGGCATGGAGATCAGACTGGGCTTGGATATAGGAGCCATGACTGGAGACTGCACAGGATCAGACACTGCGGATGTGAGAAAACCAGGGCTCATTACGAAAGGAGGGGTGTTACAGATCACGTTACAGAATGATGCACAACACAGGTTCCAAGCCCAGGGTTCTGAGCCTCGTCACGTTCCTCTGGACAGGTTTGCAGTTCCTGATAAGGAACATGGATTAGGGACCTGTAGATTACAGTAGCAATGCTTACCTTTGGTTTCAAGTGTTCGAGGTTGAACGAAAGAGGGTTTGACCACCTCAAACCACCAGAACAGCTCTGCCATAAACACAAGGTAGTTACTCTAAAACAAACACATACAAACATAAAAAGATGTGATTGGACAACCGTAGCAGAGGAGAAACGCAAGAATCACATGGTGTCTGTGACTCAGGTGCCCAGCTGCTTCTCAGAGGAACATAACTTAACTGAGGATTTGAGAAGTTGGATTGGAGAAGGTGCATTAAACTGGAACACAATGGAACACTCTCTGCACGCTCCAAAAAATATCAATTTTCAGTATGAAATGTTCTAAAGTAAATGTGCTGTTGAGATGACTGAAGAACATCAAAGATCCCTCTCTCCCTCCCTCTATCTCGCTACCTCTCCCTATCCCTCCCTCTGTCTCTTTAACCTCTCTCTCTCCAGCATTATTATAATCACTATATTCATTATTATAATCACTACTATAATCATTACTGTTACCATTACTATAATCAATACTATAACCATTACTGTTATCATTATTATAATCACTATATTCATTATTATAATCATTACTATAATCACTACTATAATCATTACTGTTACCATTACTATAATCAATACTATAATAATTACTGTTATCATTACTATAATCACTACTACAATTATTACTATAATCACTACTATAATCATGTAACCACATATACAGAAACACTCAGTAAATACACACAGAAATAAACATAAATCATTTATCTGTTTCTCTCTCTCCCTCTCTCTGTTTCTCTCTCTCCTTCTGTCAAAAAGACTCCATGAACTCCCTTTGGATCAGCTGATTCCAAGACAACATCAACGCAGTCAGCACACCCTGACACCATTAGAATGCACACACACACACACACACAGTCCCCACCCTCACCAGTGCTCTATAGAGTTATTCATCTGTGTAGCTTTTTATCTGACACTGCAGAACATGTCTGTTTACTCTGTGCTTTATAGACTATAATTCACTCACAGTAGACCAGACAATGTACACATACTTAGAGCAGCACAATACACACTTACACATACATACACCCACACACACACACACGCACATGTACGTACTCACACACACACACACACACACACACACACACGCACATTCCCCAATGATTCAGCTCTTCCAAACAGTCAGATCTAAACAAGCCACTGGCCTGCTCTCTGTTGCTCTCACAACAGTCTCTGTTCCAGAACACCCACAGCCTGGCGAGGTCGTCGTAGCGACGGATCCCGCACAGCTCCACTCACAGAGGGCACATTTACAGTAGAACTGCCCCAGCTTCACAGCTCACAGTTTAGCTTTCAGACAAACGGGCTGAACAATCCACAACTACAGACCAGCACATCACATCCCTGTTAGCTGCTGCTGATCAACAATACATTTACAAATCTCTCAAACTAACTTGTTATTAGCAAACTATTACTTCAGTGTTGTCTACCATGAGAAGCGGAGTTTCCCCAGCACCTGCAGAGAGGTACCCTGATCTCTCAGATCCCTGAAAGATGCCTCTGTATCAGAAACACTAGCAGCTGTGTAGCGCAGGTGTGTGTGTGTGTGTGTGTGTGTGTGCCATACCTTGATGGTGCTGGAGGCGTACACCATGTCCTCCAGAGTGAAGTGGCAGCAGCTGTTCAAGTTCTCTCTGCAGAAGTCCTGAATCAGTTGCAGGTTATACAGGCTGTCGGCCAATGACATTGTCTCTTTCACGCAGATATCTGCATAGGGCGGGAACAGAATGGACGACCAGCCAATGAAGCTACAAAAGACTTGGAGGGGGAGGCAGGAAAAGAACTTATGATGTCATGCATGGAATGCTGGGAGTCACAGGGAGGGGAAGAGTTTATGTTTGAATAACGGTCCACTCTTCCTCCTCCTCTCCACAATTCCATGTAGTTCTGTTTTCCGCTAATATCAATACCAGATCCAGAAATAATCCTTATCTAGTTCCAGCTAAACTGAAATGTTTCCACTCCGAGGCAGAACCCTTTCCCCCAGAGATCCCTGGCTCTGATGCTCTTTTTCTCCAAGACTGTGGAACAACTAACTTCATTTTTATTGTCTTCCCTCATCTTCGTTTCTCTCCAGTGTGTTTTACCCAGACCCTTCCTCACCCAGGCTGGTTATCTGTGTTCACACAGACCTCCTGCGCGCTCGGTATACCAGCTGAAACGCAATAAACTCGACTATCACTCAGTTAAGCTCTACGAGATAACAGAGCGTTTACAGTTTCTTCAGCTGCGTGCCAACAGTTGAACCTTGTTGAACATAACTTACCCTGTCAGAGGAAGAGTTTGGAATAAAGCTCATTTTCTGTGTGTGTGTGTGTATTACATGTTATATTTTATATAACAGAAATGTTAGTTAATAAGTATTAAAATACCGTGGTTTAAGGAATAATAAATATCAGTATTATATAATAATCACTATTGTGCAACTAAATACAGATATTTTAGCAAAACATTTCAAACTTCATTGTGGCCTCATTCCCGTCATTGTTCTGTGTTTATTAATCCAGTGTAGGATGTTACTGGTTTAATCCAGTGGAGGGAGTTACTGGTGTTACTGCTGCTGTACCTTCCAGTGGCACTGCACTAGGACAGTAGAAATGCAGCAGTGCAGCCAGGGCACAACCATCTGTGTTGTCCTTCAACAGGTTGTCCACCAGGGGGAGACAGAGGGCAGGCTGTGCTTTAGAGTCCTCCTTTCTGTACCATGTCTGTGCAAACCACAAAACCACACCATGGTTACTATGGGAACACAGTGATAATAAAAAATACATCCTACCCAGAATCACGTGATACTGACGCAACAAGCACAGGGTATTATTTACTCAACCCTACTTAAACACACACACACACACACACACAAACACACATACATACACACATACATACACACACACACACTCCTGTGCAGGTAAGACAAGGATTAATGCAGTCTGGGGGAAAAAGGATGATAGAGAGAGACAGCAGTCAGACTTTCATGCAAAGGAACACAGAAAATATCACCACAGAAAACAACAAAGCAAAAACATGCAGGTGGTTAAGAAGTGAGAGAAACCTGGGTGTGTGATCTTTAAACATTACTAACCCTATCATCATATTAATGTTAATATAAATACTGACACACTTTATAACACTGGAGAGAAACTGGGGTGTGTGATCTTTAATCATTACTAACCATATCATCATATTAATGTTAATATAAATATTGTAGTGTTGTATGTCTGCTTCTCCCTTTTGAAACTATCGACCTGCGTGAGATTGATGTCGTGGGGCTCATTCTTCTTCCTGACATTAGTAGGAATGTTGGCGACAATGGCAGTGACTGTGAGTGAAACTACGAGGTCGTGACTGGGAGTGAAACTACGAGGTCATGACTGTGAGTGAACTACGAGGTCGTGACTGGGAGTGAAACTACGAGGTCATGACTGAGTGAAACTACGAGGTCGTGACTGGGTGAACTACGAGGTCGTGACTGTGAGTGAAACTACGAGGTCATGACTGTGAGTGAACTACGAGGTCGTGACTGGGTGAAACTACAAGGCGTGACTGTGAGTGAAACTACGAGGTCGTGACTGTGAGTGAAACTACGTGGTCGTGACTGGGAGTGAAACTACGAGGTCATGACTGTGAGTGAACTACGAGGTCATGACTGGGTGAACTACGAGGTCGTGACTATGAGTGAAACTACAAGGCATGACTGTGAGTAAAACTACGAGGTCGTGACTGTGAGTGAAACTACGAGGTCGTGACTGGGAGTGAAACTACGAGGTCATGACTGTGAGTGAACTACGAGGTC
>JAOYMR010000003.1:501596-512441 GCA_025802075.1 Tenebrosternarchus preto
ACCAGTTTTAATAAGTAACATGCATTACACAGTCATACACTGTAACTACACCAGTTTAATAAGTAACATGCATTACACAGTCATACACTGTAACTACACCAGTTTATTAAGTAACATGCATTACACATACACTGTAACTACACCAGTTTAATAAGTAACATGCATTACACAGTCATACACTGTAACTACACCAGTTTGTCCAGTTTAATAAGTGACTAATTGTTCAAAACACTGATACTCTGCACTTCTATTACGGTGATGTCAGCACTGTTACACACTGTTACTCTACTCCTGGTGCACTCACACCAGAACACTGACTACTGAACGTAAAACATGACCGTGTCTGCTGCTGAGTGGTGGGTGGTGCTGAGTGGCACTGATCTCCACCTGAACACCATGCTGCAGTTCTGCCAGTCGAAAGGGAAGTAGTTGACCTTGATGGGACAGAAGCTGCGGTAGATGGCTGGGGGCAGCCAGTAGACCCAGCCATCTGGGTCGATCAGAGCGTTGGTGTAGAGGGTGACTTCAAAATGCCCATCAACGCTACGCATGCACCCACACACACACACACACACACACGTTAAAGAAGATGTTTGAGAATCTGTAAAATTAGTACATTTGTACAAAACTTTTGAATCTGGACCATTATATAAAAGTTTTATTGTGTTTGGTGATCTTGCTGTTATGATGATGATGAAGAATACAGGGGGACTCACTTGTTCTCCAGTATGATATCAGGCAGCCAGATGGTTTTGGAGGGAATGCGTGTGCGTGTGATGTTCTCATAGACCTCAAAACCAGACCTGTTCGCCCACCTGAGTCTGTAGTCATACCACTGCTGGAGAGAGAGAGAGAGAGAGAGAGAGAGAGAGAGAGAGAGAGAGAGAGAGAGAGAGGGGATCCCTCGAGTGACTGAGTGATAATGGTGAATCACCTCAGGTTGCTTCACCCATCAGGCTGCTACATCAGGGCATAGTTTTGGGTGGGTCATTTCTGAGGGTGGAGATGAGACGCCTGGCTGCTCTTACCATCTCCACCCACACACATGTGGTCAAGGTCTCTTCCTTCTCATTCTGTAGAGACACAGTGGAAATCACACAATGTTTAGCAGAACTATAGAAACAAACGGACAACAGACATCTACTAGCTGTAGTACATTTACATGTTTACACATCAGTTATACACTTACTACAGTTCCACACACACACACACACACACACACACGTTTACTACACTATACTTCTACATCCACACACCAAAGAAATGAGGTTGGTGAGTGTCATCTTCAGTTTGACCTCTGTGATGTCACCACTTTTCTCCATTGGTCTGATGTTCTTGTTGTATCCCGTCATCAGATCACCCAGCAGCGCCCCCTCTAGATTACACACAGCTACTGCACCACACACACACACACACACACACACACACCCCAGAATAAGCTGGTATTTCAGTTCACTTTTGCATTCTGTAGTTCTTAAACACGTATTCCTGTCTTATGCGATTTTTGTTGTCATAACCCTCACACTGCATTCACACGTCCAGTCCAGTGACACAAACATACATCTGAAGTCCAGTACAACACACACAGACCCAACACCCTTAAACACAGCACAGAAAAATCACCTTTGTGAGATTAGAATTGATCTGGACCACTCAGAATGCGTCCAAATCTTACGCTAAATAATGACCCAGTTGATGGATGAGTGAGTGAGGGAGGAGATGAAGGTAGACTTACCTGAGGGCAAGAAGCTGAGGAGGACAGATCCCCACAGAGCTGCTAGAGAGAACTCAGCCATGACTCGATACCTCAGAGATTCTACTCACACGCATGTTTCTCCTCTTACCACCTGTGTGTGTGTGTGTGTGTGTGTGTGTGTGTGTGGTGGGGGAGGTAGTGGTTGAGAGAGAGAGGTTTGGAGTAAGTGAGGTGTGTGTGTGTGCGCGAGAAAGCTGATAAAAACCTGGAGAGTGTGAGCCCGTGTTGTGATGAAGGACGTGGGTGAGTGTGTGTGTGCCTGTGACAGAGGGGATATGGTATCTGTGGGATGAGTTTGTTTTGTCTCATGGTTCTTTTCTGAATGTCTGTTACACTCTGACAGTTGACACCCTCTGCATTGTCAGCTGTCCCTCCCACAAAGACAGAAGCCAAGCCAGGTCAGGGTGGGGCCGTGCAGAGCTGTTCTGTCCCTCACACACAACAGTCTAATGTTTTTTTTTAGAAGCTGGTTCCCGCTCTCTCTCACCCTTCTCTCCATCATTCTCTCCCTCTCTCTCTGTGATTCCAGTAGCTCTGGCTGCAGATGGAGTGATGAAAGTAGAAGTGTGGAAGGATGTGTGAAGGCAGCTGTTCTTTATCCCCCTCTCTCCTCCTCCACCCCCCCACTACAGATCGACACTTTTGCCCCACAAGAATCAAGTAACTCAAATGTCGAGTAACTCAAACTGTGTTTGCTTCTGCTCTGGAGTTGTACTGTGTGGTACAGACCTGTTAGTGAGGTGACCACTGTAGCACAGCCTGAGAGAACATTTAGAAATAAGATTCATTAGGGAGGGGGAAGCAAAAGACTTCCCAGCTTCAGCCACAAAAGCAGGAAGCAGGAGAGGGCAGTGTGTCTGTGGTCTGTGGTCCACAGACATGCTGCAGGAACACTAAACATTACAGGTATCTGAGAGCTACACCCAGAACCAGACTAAGTCCATGTTTGATCTAAGTGGGGAGGTTCTGTGTATTAAAGACCAGAGCTCTAACAGTTGCTCAGCTGTGTTCAAAAACAGCCTCGTGTGTGTTTACTCTGCGCATACACACTCCAGCTGTCTCCGCATTTCTTGAGTCACCATGACAACAGCAGCAGCTGACCACCACCAAAGGCTATTTAGAAGCAGCAAGACTTGACCCTTGACCCCTGCTACACAGACACCAATGCTGAACACAGGAGTGGTGCCAGGACGTTCCGTACAGGGGTTATCTTGGACAATTTGGCATTTTGCAAAACCGATAATGGAACAAACATTTAAAAAACTCAAATCATAGCAAGAGGCTGAATGAATGATGCCCTTTGAAGGGTTAACAAACACACCAGGAGCTCCTGCCCCAACATGCCGTCACCAAGGAAAAGTACTGCGCATTTATGACAAGTAGCTCGCAAAAGAACTAATACTATGGCATCATGTATTTATATTACTATAATATTGCATATTTACTCATCATTACATCATTGTAAATATATTTATAACTACAGGACTAATTTGTTTACACTTACTCTTATTTTATCCTTGCTATTTTTCTTTTCTTTTCTTTTCTTTTTTATAAAAATACACAGCAGTCTCCTCTATACAAATATACATGATGGATAAAACAGTGACCCCTGTGACCTACAGCAGGCCTGCGTGTGAACAGCTGCGAGGTGACGTGACTCACAGAGCCCCTGCTCCATGAGCACTCACTACATCCAGGGAATAAACGTTTCCATAGTGACCCGTTCTGAACAGGCAGGACTCCAGATCTTCAGTTCTAATACTTTATAACTTCTCAGATGTGTTACACGTCCATTTCGTTACAATATTTAATCAAACGTTTACTATATATTTAAATCTGATGTGAAATACTACAAATAACACAAGGAGAAAGTTTTTAGCGTTTGTGAAAGCTGCCCATGTAGTGTAGTTAAACTGGGTGTGTGAACTGGGGGAACTTTTTTCCTTCAAAAGAACAGCAGAAAAAACATCAACAATAATGGTGGAACTTTTTTTTTGTTTGTTTTTTTTAAACGTTACAACATCCAGGTTCGTTCGTCCGAGAGAGAGAGAGAGAGAGAGAGAGAGTGTGTATGTGAGTATGTGCATGTTACCATTTTGCATCACTAGTATCTCTGCTGTTGCTGGTGTTTTGACGTGTGTGTGTGTGAGAGAGTGTGTTTATGTATGTGTTACTGTTTTGGATCACTAGCATCTCTGCTGTTGCTTTTAAGTGTGTGTGTGTATATGTGTGTGAGTGAGCGAGTCTGTGTGTGTGTGTTACTGTTTTGGATCACTAGCATCTCTGCTGTTGCTGGTGTTTTTAAGGGAAGCTTGGTATTCTGAGCCCTCTGATACCCCCTCCTGCTCCAGAGCCTGAGGGTGAGCTGCTGATGAAGAGGAGGATGAAGAAGTAGTAGCTGTCAGCATCTTACGAACGTTACACACCTGCAAGAGATCACAAACACACCACTCTCAGCACTGCAGTGTGTACAAACTCAAGAAACACCAGGGCCTGACACACTCGCACCAGATCAACAGCCACGCAGTTTAAATGCACCCCTGAGATCTGTGCGATTACATGCCATCATTGCAGGTCCTGTGGTTAAAAAATTGACCAACAGACAGAGCAGGAGTGTGTACACACACACCAGATATTTATATTCATATTTAAATACAGGCCCGGCAGGTGGAGAGAGTGGTGATGGAAGTGACCCACCTCAGTGTGGATCTGCTGGAAGGAGTGGAGACGACCCTCTCTGCTCTGCCTCACTCTGTCTACCTGCAGATCTATGGCGCAACACACACACTCACAGCAAACACACCTGAGCGCGCGCGCGCACACACACACACACACACACACACACACCCTGATACTTTCATATTTAATTATTGGGGACTGGCAGTATAGATGGATGGAGGTGTGGTGTCCCCCTCACACAATCACAACCCAGCGCTTATGAGAGGCACATTTTATTTACAAACATTCATCGCTCTGGTCGGCTGAGATCTACATAACTAAAAACACAGTAATTAAAAGTTTCTTGCTGCACTTCAGTCTAGTTATGATCTACATTAAGATACACCTACGCCCAACACACTCTCATAGCTGCTACTCCTAAAGCCCTGTGGTGCCCACTCTCACCAGTGTGTGAGGGTCTCGACGAGCCGGGCGGTGTCCCGGGACCGAACGTCCCGCCCCACACAGGACTCCACCTCCAGCTGCTGTCTGCACTGGTCCAGTTTAGCCTTGATTACGTCTGAGTACACGGCCTCGATCAGCAGGTCCTCCAACTGCCTCACACTGCGTAGGGACAAAGACTGTTGCAGGACACTGTATGGAATACACTACACACACACACACACACACACACACACACACACACTGTATAGGCAGATTCCTCCATTACCCTTTAGGTTTACCCTGTAGTTATAAACATTACAAGATCGTTATATTAGCTACTTTATAGAGCATCAATAACTTTAGTAACAAAAGAATATTAGTAACACTTTCATGTTGGAAGAGGAGGTGTGTTTATGCTTGGTAAACCAGCTAAATAAATAATAATCACAAACCCAAATGACAATGTTCCATTAAAAAAAAAATACAAATACTTTTTAAAAGTCTAGACATACCTGTGTGTTTGCAGCCAAACTAATGATTGTTAAGTGCCTTAGTTTGTTCTTCTGAGCCTCAGAGAGAGAGGGTAGGTGATCCTTATTGGCTGAAAATATACTAATCACATCAATTTGGAGAGAACCTACAACAGATAACGACCCAATATCCATATACAGGTGTTAATATAACGTTTTACCTTCATAATCTTTATAAGTGCCGTAGGCGAAAACACCCAGAAGTTTAAAGTATCCATCGTTGGTACTCCTCGCTAGCTAAGCACCAGAGAACATGTTTGGGGGGGTAGAAGTACACTGTCGCCCCCTACCGTACGTCCACCACAATACAGCAAAAAACACGAGCCTTTGGCTAGTGGCGTTTGTGATTTAACAGTTACCTCTTTAACACACGGAAGGTCCAGAAACTCTCCAAAGGCATAAACACCAGGAGCTTCCAACAGCTGGTTTATGAGTGAAACTAAACCGGCTCCTTTCAGTGTTTTTGCCAGAAACATGAACTGTTCTAACAAAGGATTAACATGACTGTTCTTTCGCTCATTAGCCATTCCTAACTGATTACGCCCAACAGAAACCACAAAGGTAACTAAACAAGTTACAACTTCACACAATAAACCACAATAAACGTATGAAGCTAAAAGTGAAAAGTGTCTGTAAACGTGTTATCTAGCAAAGCGAAAGCTAAATCTTCCCTGCAAAACTGAACGGTTAGCTATGTCCTCACCGAGCATTAGCTAACCTAACTAACCTTACCTAAATAAGACAGATAGCTGGTTAGTTAGGCTAACTCGGCTAGTTATCTAACTGGGCAACTACTGAAGTGAAGAGCGAAGAGCACGTGGCGCTCGCTAAACCTCGCGTTATCTGGGAGATGTAGACGTTAATCTCCGTGATTAGGGTTAGGGGGTTAGGGTTAAGGGGTTAGGGTTATATTTATATCGATTTTATTCTGTACTTCTCTGTGGTTCACATGAGAAGTTCACTCAAATTAACCAGGTCCGCTCCATGTTTATGGATTTAATACGGGGACTCTGACACGTTCAGGCCACTAGGTGTCAGTATAATGAGTGTTTCATTATGTGATGAATTAATTACCAAATAACTTACTGTTCCTTTAAGTTCGCAGGACCGGATTGTTTGGCTTCCAGAATTAATAGTACCACAATTAATAGTGGGAGTAACTTGGTCTCCCTACAGCTAGTTTGATTTATTGGAATAAAGTGTGCTTTGTAGCTAATTGTCGATGACCCTGCAGCTCACTGTTTTACACAAAATGTTCTTTTCAACCAAAGTTTTAGTAGGTCTAGAGTCAGAGAATATTATTATGTTCCCAAACTAGCCAGCAGGTGGCACTAGTAACCAAATCATTACATTGCCACCTTAATGGCTAATTGCCCATAGTAAATAGATTTACTGTGCGATTAAACTGACTTTTCTGTCTCACTGCAAAGTCACCTTTAGAGGCAAATGAAAGAGCCTAAATTAAGATTCAAGTCAGCAGGAGAAGGAAAGATTTTCCTTTCTGAAGCTTAAGACAAGATACTAATAGTGAAAGACAGCCAGCTCCTTTTTATCCAGAAACCAAACTCTGGAACATCTCCCAGAAGGCACCGGCCCCTGCAAGCCTCAGTTCCACATATGTCTGGTCCTTTTGAAAACAGAGAACGAGTGACAAGCCACCAGTAAAAACCACACACACACAAACCCAGGAATCTCAGTACATACAATATGCTGCCTTCTGTAACACCGTGCCACTCACTCACTCACTCATACCACACCTCTGATACACACTCACACCTAGGTTAATAGAGATTAGGTAAATTAGTGTCAGGAATGACCAGATTAATCAAATTAACCCTCTGTTGTGCCCTTCATTCAGTGTCAAACTGTATATGTCACAGACAAACCACAGGACCGGTTATTGACCAAAAGGCATTTTGTATCTTTTGATTAAATGGAAAGTAAAACTGTTGCTTTCAATTAACTAAAAATCCATCCATCCATAATCAACAATAGATACAACAGCTGCAAATATTTGCAAATATTTACAGTGGTTGAAGCTTATGACCCAACAGAATCGCTGAGGGTCAACACGAACACCAACAATATAAACATGAACACAAACTACTGTGCCTACGTGGCAACAAAACAACTCACACCAGTGTTAAAAGGCTTTTTGTAAATGTATGTCCAAGCACATATTTGTTTGCAACATTTTGGTTAATGTGCGTATAGGAAAAAAAACTGGTACTGTTCGGAATCAATCAACAACGACACCAAATCAGGACGTTACGGCCATTCAGTGATTTAATGTTCCTAAAACCAACGATTACATCATTTCCTTCATACAGTAAGATATGAAAGACTCGCTGAGTATTTAAAACCAAAGCACAACTGTGAGCGACTGTTACAGCTGGAATCACGTGTCCTTGTAGATCTTACCCCTAGAGCCCAGTATTCGTATTCACAACTAGTCGTGATTCCGTCGATCTTTTCTGTCTGCTCGCCTAGTTCCAAAACACGCATCTGTCCTTCTGTCGCACCAGCCGGCACCAAACCTCACAGAACGACCGGGTCGGTAACGCTTATTGAGCTCGCGGTCAGAGTCAATTAAGCTCAGTAATGAACAGACGGTATGTCGTGATTTTGGATCCCGTCTGCTTGCTTGGATCCCTTCTAATGCTCGCATTTTCCACTTGTGAAATTGTGAGAATTGTTTTGTTGCAATATTTTAAGAGTTACGCTTGCTGCAGCATTAAATGTTTAAAACTCCGAAACCAAACAGAAATACACATTTTATTTAGTGGTGCTGTAGCTAACATCCAGAAAATTATCATCAACCTGCTTCGAACAACTTTTATCATACGCCTTCATGGGTGCCCTCGCGCGTGCGCGAATACTCGTTGTGGCAAGAAGTGACCGCTCCTCGCGCCTTCCGCACGCGGAGAAGGATGCGGAGAAGGGAGCGAACTGTAACACGTCACTGAATCGCGGCAGAGCTCCTGAACATAAAGCTGGAAGCATATGAAGTAAGTGATTACTGATTATATATACTGATTATTATTCCAGTTCACTTGAAATGAAATTGTGTTATTGCGAATATCTTAATGCAACGGCCGAATAATTATTTACCAGACAGAATGATGTATTTAAAATTGTGTAAATATAAAAAACACAAGTGGAAATCAAATATAAATAACTGAATAAAAGTTTAGCATGTGTTAATGATGTTTTAAAAATTGTGTAATGATTTAAACATATACCTGCATTATTTCCCAGTAGGGGCTGAACGTTTTCATAGTCGAACTGATTAAAAATGAAGGGGAAAATAATCAATACATTCAGAGAAACCAATACATTCAAAGAAATTCATTCATATACATTAAGCATAATTAAAACATTTTACCTTAGTTTTGAGTTTGTGGTTGTACTAGTTATGTTGATTTATACAAACTGCATATTTCGCTTCATAATATATGTCTTTCTCGTATGGTTTGACGAAGCAAAATGATCACTTTTAATGTTCCAGGTGTTCATTTTATTTATGAAGGATGTGACTCACATTCTTACTGTCTGCCGAGTCATCAGCTTTTAATATGGGCGTCTGCATGCTTTTTTGTGGGGAGGGGGGGACTACCTTTGGCGGAAAACGAATTTTAAGATCTGACTTTTCCATCTCATAATTCGGATTTATGTGTCGACTTCGTGTACTGGGAGACCCAGTTCCAGTTTCAAACCAAGTCTTGAGAACAGTTTGAACGGTCTCTGTGTTTCCCTCTCATATACTTCTCTGGTCTCGCACAGCAGGGAGTCGTTTTAAAATCCATTTTAGTGTCTCACTGAAAGACGGTATGAAGTCCAACCGCTCCAATTGCAGGTTTTGTGCAATTCTGATTCCGATTATTTCATTACATTTTCGATATTTTTGTGTTAAATTTAATATTACAGAAGATATTTGCACCATCTCTTTTCGCTGGATCTGTATATACGCAAATATCCTCTCTGTCACAACTATGACAATGATTCTGATTTAGTGGTTCTGTGTTAGTGACACAATGGTGCTCAAACCCGTGAACACTTAAGCATCCCGGAGGCTGTGCTTCTGATAAACAGTTCTATATCATGTCCTATTTATTTGCTCTTACAGTCTCCTACAGTCAGACCATGGATGAAGTTTTCCTTTTTTCTCATATCAGAGGACAGAGGAAGAACGCCTCCCTCCTCCTCTACCCTCCCAGGGATTTACCTGTATTTCATCTACACAGAGTCATTTGAAATTCATTGGGGTTTTTTTTTGGGGGGGGGACTAATGACATTAACATCAGCATGTTCTCATGTTTTCTCTGTTTCTCTTGCCTCCAAATGATATACTAATAACAGCTGTAGTGTGTAGGTGTAGGTGTGTGTGTGTGTGTGTGTGTGTGCCTGACATTTACGATGTGTGCAGTAAATCTCAGTGAGAACTCAGAGTCCAGGTGGCAGGTGTTGGGTCTCTGAGACAGACAAGTGCATGAAGGCCATTAGCAGAAAACAAACACTACTGACCCCCCCGCCCCTCACCACACACACACACACACACACACATCTGGCGTTCTAAAGTACGACAGAGTAACATTCTGACTGAGTGAAATGTCCATATTCAATCTTGAAAGCTGCAAGAAGATTCTAAGAAGTTCAACTTAATTTAAATGTATGAGTTCTGAAAACACATGCTTGGTCCACTATTTCACAATATAAAAACTTAATTATAGATTGAAGAATTTTGACATGAGAAGACACAATCTGTCAGTCATTTAGATATTCACATTTGTAGCCTTCAGCAGGTACTCCTGTCTGTGTTAGAGAGCACGTATATGCATTTTAAATACTTTTTCCTGTTTTTTTTTTTACTCATGGCTAATATACAAATAACAGGACAAAATGATCTTTTTTTTGTTTATATACATGGTTTTATGTGTTACTTTATTTTCCATGAGTGTGTGTGTGTGTGTGTATTGGAGAAGCACTTTGCCTGCACTGCTGATGGAGGACCTCTCTCCAAAACATCCTGTTTCTTTGAAAACCCTGTGTACTTCACTACATTTTAAATCTCTCTCACTCTCTCTCATATCCTATACACACACACACATATACACACACATATATATACACACATAGCGAGAGAGACATTCAATATTATTACAGAAGGTTTCCAGGGAAACCAGACGTTTGGGACAGAGGTCCTTCAAGCACTTTACTTTCACAACTGATGAAGGACCTCTGTCCAAAATGTCTGGTTACCCTGGAAACCTTGTGTACTTCACTACAATTTT
This sequence comes from Tenebrosternarchus preto, assembly GCA_025802075.1. Taxonomy (NCBI): domain Eukaryota; kingdom Metazoa; phylum Chordata; class Actinopteri; order Gymnotiformes; family Apteronotidae; genus Tenebrosternarchus; species Tenebrosternarchus preto. Next base: position 512,276 of record JAOYMR010000003.1, read on the forward strand.
AAATATCTCTACATTATTTACTGTGCACTGCACTTACTCACTTGGAATCTCCTTTGGATTTATAAATATTTCTAGCATGGAAATGTGTGAATATTTTCATAACTGTGGGATTCCTAAGGAAGTCATAATGATGCCTTTGCTTGTGTTTTACTTGTTCAGAGAGTGG